>JAVYIG010009349.1:0-79211 GCA_035222895.1 Strongylocentrotus droebachiensis | reverse complement strand
CTAGGTTCTTTCCCCTATCCCAATTTCTTTCAAACTTCGTAGGCATAGTACCATCCCATCAAGGTCACTGTTGATGCCTTTCTTTCGCCCTACCTATCTCCAATATCACAGAAGCTACAGACTTCGTGCAAATTGCTCTGGATAGTCCGAGAGAAGCTCTTTCGTTTGACACGTAGAAACACGGCGTCATTGCACGCACATCGTTGTGACACGATTGCATTTCTAGTTTCTCTCTCAAATCGTGATTTCATGTTACAAGATCTGTTCATGATTGTGATCATGACGTCACTCAGACAGTGACATACTTCAGGGCCGAAGCCACATGAATTGATGTGAAGTTGATATGTGGCTTTCTAGAGCATTACTGTAGGCTGTAGACTTGTATGAGACGGGAGGGTTTCAACTTTACCACAAATACATGGCTTGCACCTCTCTAAAATCATAATTTCATGTAACGAGATCTGTTCATGTGATCGTGACGTCACTTAGATAGTGGCATACTTCAGGTCCAAAGCCACATTAATAAATTGATGTGTTGAACTTTACCACAAATTCATGGATTGTACCTCTCTTAAATTAAAATTTTCATGTTACAAGATAAACCACATAGTTTGATCAAGACGGTAAGATAGGACCTGTCTGGGTTGCTTGTCTGGACCATGAAAGCTAAAACGTATAACAACGTATCAAGACACTAATGAACAGGGGGAGGGGGAGTGGTATTGGCAGCCCCGCGTTTGTCTTAGGCAGGATGGTTTGGACTTTACCACATATACAATGGATTTTACCTCTCCGAAAGTATAATTTCATGTTACAAGATAAACCACATGGTTTGATCAGGGACCCCTTTGGTTTGCTTGTCTGGACCATGTAAAATAACACGTAACAACGTATATGAGGACATTATTAAACGGAGGGGGGGGGGGCGTGCTGTATATAAAATCACTGGAAGATAGGCCCTTCCCCCCCCCTTTTTGAGAAGTCCTTCTTGGGACGGGGGAGGGGGCGTCTGCCTGTTTCTCCCTAAGTTGGATACGCCTCAACGATGAATAGTAAATCTGACGGAAAAAATGAAGATTATCTTATATTAATAATATGAATATGTTTTTGATTTTGAGTCCTATGGCAAACATGACTAATGAATTTCTTATAACTCATGAAATATAGAATGGAATACATTTTTAACTGACTTTATCCAAGGAAAATCTAATGCTAAAAGTGGTTGCAAGTAATGCCACCACGTAAACGCACTCATTTCTGTCATTCGCATATTTTCCCCCCTAAATTTTGCCACATATTTGTTGCCAGAAAACCATTTACATTTCCAGCTCATTAAAACAAAAATACCCTCAAAATCCTATGTTTTTGACATTTTGTTCAGGAAACGGATACAAAATGTCACATGCGATGTGATAATTGCTGCCTCATTTGTCGAATATGGTGTTTATTTAGCAAAATATGCAGGGATGCTTGTGAGGAGATAAACAGATAGCAGCGGATAACATGGAAAAGGAAATAATATAAAACCAACACAAATTTGGGCGCGAACTTGGCAAGATCTAAAAGATTGAGGTGATAAAAGAGTTAGAGGGACATGCTTAACGCAACCGATTGGTTGATATCAAAATGTCAGATTGTTGGCACAAGTTTAAGAGGCAATAAATGACGAAAGTGTTTCCACCAATATCAAAGAGGGAAACGAAATGTATTTATTTATTTAAATTTCCGGCCGTGGGCCGATTTGAATTTATCATCTTGCATGTTTTGTGAGGTTCGGTGTCTAGACGTTTTGGCAAGCTAAGCTCTCGGGAAATTGACGAGTTTTCTTTAATTGCTTTGATCGTTGACCCGAGTGTTTGTGTGGTCATTTTCCTTTTCTGGTTCATTGTCTATTCCACCTCAGAACCTTTACAATAATTTTATAGTTAATTTTACAACATGGCACAATAATTTCATAGTTTAGTACCTACTTTTGTTGATTTGAATAAATTAATTGGTTGCTTTTGGGTTAGACTGGTTCGTTTTTAATTAAAAAACTGGTATGAATCGAAGTTCAACGTTATTGCAAATGTTGTATTGACTGGCCTGTAAGTAACATAATTGATTAGATATAATTAAATATTGAACCGAGATAGTAGAAGAAACGTCAGAATCAATGCTAAGTTTGGTGTTAAACAGGTTTTGGAAATGATGAAAGATTTAAATAAAACAACAACACAAGAATGGTAAAAACTCAGATGGAGGTCAATATCACAAACAACACAGAAAAAGCTAATTTGCACCCAAATCTTTGGTTGGTAGAAAGGCGGGAAAGAACAATGGAAAATGAAATGTATACGAAAAGTGGGAGGACTTAACAAGACTGTAGAAAATTTGCTTCCAGCCAAACTTGTAGATCAAGGCTATACATATCAAACGACCGTCCCGAATCTTTCTACTGGTGGACCGTTTAATAACCGCTGTTGAACTATTGTGGTATTGTGTCATCGAGAAAAATACCGTCTAATATCCAAATCCGTAGTCTAATGTAGGTTGTACCTAAGAACCCTGACACACCATTGAGACCGACACCAGGCAACTAAAATACAGAACGAAAAAGAACTTACATTATAATATTGGATATTTTCATACAGCGCATAATTATAATCCATCACGCAAGGCGAGCAAGGCGTGAATATTATACCATGATAACTGCGGCCCAAGCTAGACCACTGATTTCGGTTCTCCCAGCGCTCAAGGAATTCCTTCCTACCGGCACCCATTAAAAAACATGGGTATAGAGTGGCAATTGTGGATTAATGTCTTTCCAAATGACACTAGTGCCTCACCGGGGCTCGAACCTATGACCTTTGCATTTCCAGTCAAGTGTTGAAACCACTCGACTACAACATCTCCACATTACAGTACCCTGAATGGCCAAGGGCCATGTTTCTTAAAACTTACTATCAATAACGAGTTACAATACCTGTTATAAGCTACTGAAATCATGACATTTGATTGGCTGAGAATAAATTTGGTATCGAATTTTACCATTTCTAATGGACAACAAGTTTTATGAAACAGGGCCCTGATTTTGTCGGTCGGTTTGGTGTCGGGTGGGCGGTGTGACTGGGATAGAAAATTTCAGGGAAAAAAATTCTTGCGGTCCGCCCCTCGATCAAGTCAGATTGCCATTGTCGGGTCAAGTTTCGTCCAGATTCTTAACAATTTCTAGAATTTTATTACTGTCCTTAAAAAAAAGAAACTTGCTACAAATGATTATGGTTCTCCATTGCAGCCCTTGGCTATATACCTTTGCTCCGTAGCTGATCTCGGGTGGTACAAGGTGTACCATAATATATATTGAATCCAAACAAGGTTTCAGAAGATTAGTGTACAGAGGTGAGGATCATTTTTAACAAGCCATTTATGTGCTTTTCGTGATCCTCTCACTTCAGATATCTCTCTTATATACGTTTGTATTTTGGAGATTGTATAATATTGTTTTATCTTGACGTGGAAATAAATAAATGAAATGAAGTAAATGAAAGTTTTTCTTGAAACATAAAACAACTTGAGCTACAACAGTGTAAAAATCCAGGTTGTCCATATCCTTTTTGCAACACCCTATTGTCTCTCGTCTCCATTGCAAGAGCACCTTTAGCGCAGACTTGGAAAGATTTCATCTGCGACACGACTTGATACAATCACAAGAATGTGGCCCATCCCCTCCTTCCCCCAGAACCCGAAATGAGTTCATGGTTGGTCGAATGACAGACAGACGTTGATGATTCTTACCCTTTTGAGCACCTTGTCCCTTGTCCCATGATCCCTTACAAAAGCAACCTAGCCGCAGAGTTGAGATTCCATCAGAACAATTTGTCTGTGATACCATCACAAGAATGTCGCTCCCTCGATCCCTCTTCTGTTTCCATCTAGACAATGAGTTCGTGGTAGGTCGAATGACAGACTGACGAACGTTTGGTGATGCTACCTTTTGAGCACCTTGTCCCATGATCCCTTACAAAAGCAACCTAGCCACAGACTTGAAGATTCCATCAGAACAATTTGTCGCGATACCATCACAAGAATGTCGCTCCCTCGATTCCCTTTCTCTGTCCATCTAGACAAGGAGTTCTTGGTTGGTCAAATGACAGACAGACGCTGATGATGTGCACCTTTTTAGTTGTTCCTTGTCCAAGATCGCTTACAAAAGCAACCTAGCCGCAGACTAAAGATGGGAGATTCCATCAGAACAAATCTGTGATACCATCACAAGAATGTCGCTCTCTCGATCCCCTCGTCTCTTTTCCATCTAGACAATGAGTTCGTGGTAGGTCGAATGACAGACAGACGTTGATATTCACCTTTTTAGTTGTTCCTTATCCCAAGATCCCTTACAAAAGCAGACTTGCATGGAGATTCCATCAGAACAACTTGTCGCGATACCATCACAAGAATGTTGCTCCCTCGATCCCCTCTTCTGTTTCCATCTTGACAATGAGTCCGTGGTTGGTCGAATGACAGACAGACGTTGATGATGCTTACCTTATAGAGCACCTTTTTCCTTGTCCCATCAGGATCCCTTGCAAAAGCAACCTAGCCGCAGACTTGGAGATTCCATCAGAAAAATTTGTCGTGATACCATCGCAAGAATGTCGCTCCCTCGATCCCCTCGTCTCTTTTCCATCTAGACAATGAGTTCGTGGTGGGTCGAATAACAGACTGACGTTGATGACACCGTGGTGGAGGTAATGACCGCTAGATCTTGGGCGATAACGAGCTCTGGTTGTGGAACATCGGAGATGCTATCGCAGCTTTCGACGATGTGGGTCCCTATATACCTGCGGGGTTGGTTTTCAAGCTCACGTCTTATTACTGCGTGGCATTGTTGCATGAATTTCTTTTGGGTGTATTTTGATTTACAATGATTGTAATCCGTACCATTCTGGATGCATTTATTCGAAGTATCAATTTTATTTCGATGAATGAAAAACAACAATTTCTAAATATTTGAAGAAAATAAATTTGTCATAAACATGGCGGGGGGGGGGGGGGGGGGGGGGTTGATGATATGCAATATTATTGATTAATATAAGCAGTAAAGAATGTAGTGTACCTACTCGACCGAAGAAATAAAATCTCATCTGCTACTTTTGATAATCTTGTCGGTACTTTGAACTGAAAAACGCGCAATGATTTCTTAAAAACCATTTCAATACGGTATAAGTCCTTTTAAATGCCCACTTTTTATATTGTATCATATACTTTGGGTTTTTGATTTTTTTCCCTTGACATTCAAAACGGGCCATGAATTGTAAAAGTTATTATGAATCTTAATTCTTTTTGAACAAATCACGATTCAAACCTGTCTCTCGAAATTTTGGTTTTTAGTAAATGAGTCCAAAGTTCGCGTCACTGTGAGAGTTCCTGATTTAGTGCTTCTGTGAGACTATAATGAGCCGAGGTTTGTCTGGTCTCGCGGGCTACTAAATCTTTTTGATGAGTACCCGATATATCCCGGTCGAGAGCTAGGGTCTATAAATACACCTTGGCCGTGACTCGACATCGTGTGATAATTCTTCTGGCGATCTTGAATCGATGAACCTTGACACATATAATATTCGAGCTCAGTCACTTTCCATGGAAGGTGAGAATTGAGAATGATGGCCGATGGCTGAGATTATGCACGATTGCAGTTGACTTGTAGGCCTGTATCCTGGCCTCGAGGCTGACTAGGTCTTGATGCAACCGAGTTTGGGATATTAATAAAACCCCTTTTCAAAGTTTTCATTTTCTCTGTAATTCTCTTTATTATGCGCTGAGGTAGTTTTGAGTGAGAAGGGGTGGTCTAGAATTTACACAATATTTGTACTGATTAGACCATTGCCTATACTTCAATTTCAGACACTGAAAAACGCGAGCAGAAGTAGCAACAACGGAAATTAACTAAATCCCTTGCATTGTCAAAAATAAAAATATAACCTTTTTGTGTTATTTTCCTTTTCCATCACCAATAGAGAACACAAAAGTTATCTGTAAAGTTGTGAGTGAAAATGATTGCAAATGCGTCAACTAAATCGATCATACATCGAGAATTCACATTGAAAAAATATGGAACGTAATCGTTACTGAAAAGAAGAGAAGAATATCACACTGAAGTAGTCAATAACACTTGATCATACGAAGCTAAGAGACATGAATTATCAGACACTTAGTCACAGAATGACACTTGAGCCCGTTTTGGGGCGGCATGTGTTGTTGTTGTTATTGTGATGTGATGCGATTCCTCAAGGGGTCTCGAACCTGTCTTCGCTTGAATTGAAACATCATCTCTCATGTCTCTTGCCTCCATTTCATCTATGGGATCGGAGACAGTGAAGTTTGACTTCCGGTTTGAAACAGCAAATATTGTTTGTCTGCAAAAACATCCTTATTATTTTAGTTGTGCAGGAAAAGGAACTTGTAATCTTTACAGCGGGTGATGGTTCTTTTTTTTCTTTTTCTGTAGTATTTTGAAATAATTGCAAAATGAGGTTTGTGAATTATTATTTCGGGGTAAAAAAAGCTGTAAAATTATAAAAATGGATTGGCATAATTATTTAGTACCCAAACTACTGCCTGAAAGAGTTTGGCCAAGTAATGGCTGATTTTATAAAAAAAACAAAATTATAGCCACAGTCTTTTTTTCCTGTGATATCTTGTAAAGGGCTAGTTTCCAAGACTAAAAGAATTAGTCCGACACAAGATACAATTAGAAAAGCATATGTAGAGGAGATGACATTCAAAATCGCAATTACAAACTACATGAACAGTATATGGTTAGATAGATAAATGGGAAGAAAGAAAGGGAGAGAGAGAGAGAGGGGGGGGGGGGGGGGGGGGAGGGGTGTGGACGATGGACAGGATGGATACGAAAGAAAGACATGAAGGGAAGGAAAGACAAAATACGATCATGAAGTTGCAGTCATACATCTCTTGGCCTTAATGCTATTCACTAAATCTACAATCGGGACATTTTAGCAAATAGATAACAGCTGCTTGACATAGGCCAATGACTCTCCCACCTTAACCTTTAACAAAAAAATATATTATAAAAGATGCGGCTTTTTAAATGTCAACTTTGCGGGTTATTATCTCTTTCGCATCAAACCACATGGACAAATCAGAGAACACTTTGATCCCATGCCAAAAAGGATAGATTTGTATGCTTCTTTGCTTTATTCACTAAGGTCCGTGGAGATTCCTCATGATATTGAGTTTCCCTTTCATCAAGTCTTCGGAATTTGTCTTGTTTCCTTTGAGGGGATGGAATACAAGATGCGGTCATCATCACGGACGCGGGTCGGTCAGGCGGGGGGAACGATGGATGGTGAGGCGTGGCGTGTCGGCGCTGTGAAAGCCCCCAAACCGTTACCGGAGCCCTCGAGCCCCCAAAGCTGTCTCGGTTTTCCAGCCTTGCAGTCATCAGTGATGATTTCGAAAAGTTACGGGGTGGGTGTAGACCTTGAAATCCATCTGACCAGGGACGGTGATTCCTTGCCATGACCATTGGCTGTTGATATGCACGGCGGTAGCTTCCGACGAAGGTGGGGTCTGGAGAAGAAAAAAAAAAGGGGGGGGGGCTGGTACTCCTATGTTAGTAGATGTAGATTTCGCACTTGTACTACTGAAACTTGTAACCGAGAGCACTTCAACACAGAGGTAAATTTCAGCGAATGTTGCGATCGAAATTACTTACCGAATAATAGTGATATAACTATGGAAATATGATAATTTATTCCAACAATGTAAACCTAATTTTAAAAATGACAACAAAAAACAGTGCGTTGTACAACAAAAATGTTTAAGAGGAATAAGCCGTTATACTGCAATCACAGACTCAGAATCGAGCCAAAGACTACATGAAGCTCGTCACCGGTGATACAGACGATGCCTGCATACATGCGGCGGCCATGTGTTAGTCTGTATACTTAACCCCCTACTAACAAGGCTTTTGCATCTCAGTCAACTACCAAACGGACGTTCCCAATTGAACGGGGGCTATTTTTAGCTTGTCCCTGAGTGGTATTCGAAGCGCCATATCGGCGTTTCTCATCAAGTAGCAGCGAATCAATGACAGACGTGGCGCTGATGGAAGCGTGTCTGAAGAAAAAACGTCAAACTATCTTACTTTTTGAACATTTCACCCCTCTCCATCTTATATTTTCGCCTCTGAAAATGAGGTTTTACTCGGATGTTATCGCACACATCATCATAATCACGGAAGGAATATAAAAATCGAATCATTTCACATGAGATTGGGACAAGGAGACGATAGATAAGAGGTACCCAGGAACGTATTGATACCGATCTTTATCGTTATAGCATCTATTCCAGGTGACGCACCGTTATTTCAATTTGATAGAAAGTATGAAGTTGAAATTTCATTGAAATTGGAAAGACTTATGAAGTATGATAACCCGACCCAATATCTGGAGCATAAAATGAATAACAGGTGCCAAAAGAAGGGAGCTATGAACAGATGGAGCTATAAATGAATTTGAAATACAATGTTTTGTTAACGTTGTATTCTTGAATTATATGGAAATGTCTTCTCGGAACGGATTTGTTTCATTCTTTCCGTTTATTCTGATGAGTGCAAGACGAAAAGCTGTAGGATGGCACTCTCCAATGCTATTCTTGAACAAAGGTTCATGATATACGTTCGGTGTCTTCACAAAGTTTCATGATGTGTCTCTTCAATGCTCATAATGTTAAAATATAATAGATAGATAACGAAAACGACCATAATGCGTTTGTGATTATCCATTTTGATGTATACTCAAGGTGCCTACAAAACTTTTAACCGACTGAACTCTAGCTGACTGTTCAATGTGCATGTAGCGCGTGACAGTCATGTACAAAGAATTGCTTCCTGTACCAGGTACGCAGACAGTTATGTACACCCCCTGGGTTGAGAGTGGCAAATGTCATTTGACCATTAAAAGTGTCGTTATTTGTTGACGGACAATATTTTTGGCGCATGTATCGGTGCTGATGTTGTGTATCAAACTTCGACAGAGCACAGACATGGGTGAACAATGGTCAGCGTAAATTATTCATATGAAACCAATTAATCGAACTATACCGGAAGGAAGTGCACCTGTTACTGTTACACCATGCACAGGCTGATAGTATACTATCTCTCTGCGTGCTGATAAATAGCCCCAAATAGAGAAAGATTATCTGAGTATGGATATAATTAGGGTTAAAAGCCTCTGGATGACACTATTATTTCATTGTCTGGTGCAGAAGAGAAGTCGTTGAACTTCTACCATAGTGCACTTTTTTAGCATCTTCACACCATAAATCTTCAAATCTTTTTGTGAAAGAGAATAATTTCCAATTTATACAAGATAATAAATATAGCGCATAATAATTATTATGAGAATAAGTAACGTTAATTACGCCTATTCAACCATTGTTGCAGTGTAGCCTTCTTCAATGAAGATTCGTATGTTTACCTTTATCATAGCTTTCTGAAAATGAAAAAAGCAGGGGGGGGGAGAGGAAAGAACGAAAGATGTAAAAGAAAAAGAGATAAAGAAAAGAAAACACGTTTAGTTACTGTATAGGACCAAACATGAAAGTGTTCTTAGCATGATATGTACTAACCAATTTCAGTATTTCGTCAATTCTTGAATATTTGAGAAATTTTGCCATTTCTTTAAATACAGCTCAAGGGCAAAACTATAGAAATACACCTTCAAATATCTCTACCTGACACTATACATCAACACACCTCTTAAAATAATTTAGAGTTTCCATAAAGAATGCCTCATGCCTGGATGTAAGTTTTTGTCGGCATTCCTGTCTCAAATGACCTCATAGATGCATGTGATGTCCCTAATAGGGTTAATTTCCCGCCAATATTTATCTAGACCTTGATTTATAATGAGGTGTCGTCTGCTGAACAAAGAGACACATCGCCTGACACGTGATACCATGCACGCATTGCTTAGCTATATAATATACAGGTGTACGTGAATTCCAAAAAATGTTTATTTTTGAATGCTGATCTTCGAGATCAGTACATTTTATAAATAAAGCGCAAAATAATAAATAGTAGATGTGAATACAAAAAAAAAACAACACACACGCACATAATCGGAAAATGCAGAGGAGGGGGCGGATGCGGGATGGTTGTGGGTGTGGGTTTTGTTGTTGAAGAAACTCAACCTTAATTTACACAATTTTCGCTTTTGAATCCGCGGTCAAAATCGAAAACAGAAGACGAAATTGTATGACGCATTTTGACAATGACCTCTCCCCGATTTTCCTCTTCCATCAATTTATAGGAGAGAGTTTATTGTTAGCATTCCGTTGTCGGTTCCGACGCACGATGGTGTGAATTAGACTCTCTGATGAGTGGCCGCCCCATGCCGAGAATCACTAATGGGTCTCTATTAAGGGCCACCAATCTTTAAATTATATCACGATGCGTGGTGGAGGAGATGGATGAAAGAGGATAATAAAACACGGTGTCACGAATGACGAGTCAAGTGGATGGAAACCTTAATTTGACAATTTCATAAATATTTTTCTTGTAAATATACTCGTCCTCATGCATCGTTTTTTTCTTCTTCTTCGGCCGTTTCTTTTTCTTATTTTGCATCGTCACCATTATCTTCTTCTTTATTTTCGTGTTCTGCTTCTGCTTATCCCCTCCCTCCTTCTTTTCTTTCTTCTTCATCTTCACCTTCTCCAAGTCCCGTACAATTCTTTCCTTGCAGTTCCATTTTCCACGACTCAATGATCATTCTATTTTTACACTCCCCCAGTCATTTATTCATGACAGTCCTTTTCACTTTTCTCCTGTTTTTAAAATTTATTTGAGACTTTTTAGTCATCACTAAGCTTCTAAGGCTCTTCCTCATCACAATGCTTAATTTCATATTAATATGTATATTTTATTATTCACCTGATACGTAATATTTTCTCACTCCGAACAAAAAAGAATAAGATATATTTCAGATTTATTATCAAATTACTAAACCTTCCCTCTTATTTTTTTCCTTTTCCAGGCCTAATACATGTCCGTACCAAGAGCTATCGATGGCCGGTCATCGGAGACCGTGCACACGATCATATACGCGTATGGTGAAAGTATGGAGACCAAACTGTGGATACTCGAACCAGTGGTGTGTTGGCTACGAAAGAAGGTAAGATTTTTTTTCTAAGAATACTCAAAAGTCACTTTTTAAATTGTTGTTTTCTTTTAGAAACCATTCAAGTTGCTAATCGATGTATATGTTTTTATCATTTCATAATTATTGTTCACGGAAAATTTACGTTAGAATTATTTCAAAAAGATTTGTTCATGCAGGCTTCTTCAACGCGCATTACGATATAATACGTTCGACAGGTGCATTTCGGTTCTACGCATGCGCAAAGCATTTAACTTTGATTGGTCCAAAGTAAATTTACACAAAAGACATGTGCGAACTGTAAGCTCGGTTGTCAAAAGACTTATTTATCTGAATACCGCTGTTTGAAACATTAGAGAACATGAGTTAACTTTCTTTCGCGAAGAAAAGCCAATAAATTTTGTATCACTATTATACACGTTCATATTTTAGAGTACATACCTTATCATTCTGGGAATTTAAAGGGTAACATTCTGGCACTCACCTTAATCACATAACGATTTAATAAAACTGGGCAGATCCTTTCCTCTTCTGAACTAGATTATAAGCCATTCGTTTCCTATGGTTATTCAGTTTGTACTTTCAAGATTCGGAAATTGATAAGGGGGTAACGAAGTTCCCTCGTTTTCATGTTGTGGGTGGTTTAGGGGTGGCATTGGAACTGACATGGGGGAGGAAATGGTGGGTGTGGTAGGGGAATGAGGGTTTATAATATGAGCTGATGGGGTGGAAGGGGTAATGGAGAGGAGGGGGAGGGTGAGCCCGGGGTGAGCATGAAAGAAACGGGTAAACGGACAGGGGAAGTATGAGGAGGGGAGAGGTGAAGAATAATATTTTAGATGATAGATTAGAAGGAAAACAGAGGCAAGACTGGAAGAAAAAGAAACCACCGTTTTAAGAGTGCAGACATTTTGTACAACGTAGGCTAAATGTTGATTACAAGATTTACGTTGTAACGGTTTTAATCACATGCTCTGTTTTTTTTCTCGAAGGATATGTTTAATTTGTTAATGAAGGATTAGGAACATGTAAATTAATTCAACCATTATTCTTGAACCTTAACCTACTGCATGCTTACAAGTACTGCTTAAGAATAAGAGGACTGCATGCACTGCGGTATTTTATGAAAATCCGAGAGATAGATGTAACTTTCTTTTTAAAGTCTTGGCATTAAATAGTTGGAAACTTGATTAAACCTTTCTCAACTGAGTTAGCTTAGTTTAGATATGCCTAGCGCCGGTGTGTTGACACGTACGTCACAGCAATTCGCTCTAGTATAGAAGGTAGGGTCCATGATAATTGCGAGTGGTTTACTTTCCCGGTTTACTTTAATCTCCCTTTCTTCTTAAAAATCTCTAAATAGAAACCTTATATTCCGTTTTAATCCACACTGTTCTTGAGCCTGGCCCCTCGGTCATGAGATCCGATCTATCACATCCTGATTAGTGGAAGCACATGGCTTCCTCGTATGGCTGAGGCAAGCTTCCTTCACGCGGAAGCTTGGGCGAGGAAGCGCATCCACTAGCCGCTGAGCGACCTTCTTCTTTCACGTGGGCTGCATGCCGGTTGATAGGGTCTGACAGTGAGCACCCGACATGGATGTGTTACAATATGTGGGGCAATGTATTGGATGAGAAGTCGCGTCAGTCCCGATAATCATCACGTTTCTAAACCTATTTCTCAGCTTGCCTTCAGTCAGATCTATACATTTTCTATCAAATTCTTCTCAATTCAGTTTCACACCGACCCTCATGTCTGTTTGTCTTATTGTCGTAAAAAATAAAAATAAGAATAGGCTCGAAAATTTGAAAAAATAACCAAACTCTAATGAACCGGCGACTAAAAATATTTTACGGTCAACAAATTTAACATTCGATATTTTTAAAGGGGGGGGGGGGGTAGTGAGTTCCCTTCCAAAAAAGGTCCTGTTACTAGTTCTGCCAGTCTTGCTCAGTGGAGGGTTGGAGAAGGTATTTGCAATTTACCCTCGACTTACTTGTTTTTCTTAAGGGGGGGGGGGCGGCCTCCGCGCCGCGGCCCCCTTTTCAGATTCAGCTACTAGTTGAATGGTTAAAAAGGAACATGGTGTCTGGAGAATGCTGTTTCCCCGATACAACCACTTTTCTTTTATGGAGTGTGGGGTAGTCCCTTGATTCGGCCATGCTAAACGGTTAAAAGGGAACATGGTATACCCTGGAGAATGCTGTTTCCCCAATTTAATATTTTCTTAATGGAGGGAGGGGGAATTCCTTCTGAATTCGCCCATGCGGTTAAACCGGTATACATGTCGATGGAGAATGCGATGTTGCATTCAACCGACGGGTTACAGAATCTTGGCAAGCTGTTGCTAAATCGGGGCTTGGTTTGCGGCAAGCATCTTGGTTCTTTGCTGAATGACATTTCGACGGGGAACAAGCACGCCCTTGAGCCTTGAGAGAGGAAGTAGGTGATGGGATCGATTAAAGGGAAAATCAAAATTATGTACGGTGAAAAAGATGAAAATTGAAGGGAAATGAAATATAGTCCGGATGATAAAGTATATGGTTTTTAGTTATTATTGGCATACGGGCATAGATAAAGGAAGGGGATGCTTTGATCTGAGATGTATAGTGACACAGGTCATGGGCTTAACCTCGTATTTATGATCTGAAAAATTGAAAATTTGATAAGCATGTTCCCTTTTAATTAGGTTATAACTAGGCTTTACCTTGTATAATAAATTAATAGCCGAAGTAGAATTGTCCACATACGTCAGTAACACATTCAAGAAGAAGAAAAATACAAGAGTGGCCATGAAGGCAAGTTTGTAGTATCATAAATGAAAAATATGGTGCGTGACAAAATAATATAATGAAACCGCTTTTTGTCATGACTTGTACATCTGGATGTGTGAGGATTAATTTAGAGCTTCTTGTCAAACATATATTTTTGTATCGTCTGGAATACGAATTAATGACTCACAACGTTTCATCTTTGGTTTGCCACGATACTGTCCGTGACATGAACGTGATCGAAAAAAGACAGATAGTATATCAATCAGAAACTAACTGCAAAGCGACCGTGCATCAACATTGACGAGCACCTGATGTTTTAATAGCCTCAACCGCTTAGTGTAAATGTTCCGCTAATAAGCTCGACGTGGCGGGTAACATGAAATTGCCAGCGTGGGACTAGGATTTATAGCTCGCGTAGTCACGTTTGCCGTCGTAGGGGTCCACTGGTCGCCATTTTGATTTAGGGCTACCCTTTCTCTCAGATTACAGGTGCATGCGATGTGACACAAAGAAAGATTGTATTTTTAATAATTATATTTTTTCTTCTTATACCGGTAATGGCAGGCGCAGATCCAGGATTTCTTAGGGGAGGGGGCCCAACTTTCTTCATTTTTGTTTGCTCCCGAAAATTGGAAAATCGCGCCGGCCGAAAAGTCGCTCAGTGGGGGGGGGGGGGGTAGTGAGCACAATTTTTTTTTTTTTTTTTTTTGCTCCCGAAGAGTCGCTCAGTGGGGGGGGGGGGGGGGGGGGGGGGGGGGGGGGGGGGGGTAGTGAGCACATTTTTTTTTTTTTTTTTGGTCCTCGAAAAAATTTTCAATTTGCACCCTCCCCCTTGAGCGCCAGGGGGGGGGGGGGGGCCCAACCCCCCAAAAAGGTAAAAATCACGTGATTTTACATGATTTTTTTCTCAAGGGGGGGGGGGGCCCGGGCCCCCCGGGCCCCCCCCCCTGGATCCGCCACTGGGTAATGGTGAGAGAAAATAGGAAACAAGTAAGTTTTTACATAAATGAATGCATTCAGGATTAAAAAACAGACACGACAGTAAAAAAGAATTATAATGGAAAATAGGCTATTGATAAGAGAAGAACACAGAAATGTTTCTAACAAAAAAGGGCGCATAGGAATATTAATAATATCAAAAAGAACAGGGAGTCGAAGCCTATTGATAAGAAGGAAAAGACTAACAATGAAAGAATTAAAATAGTAGGCATATTTATTCATATTAGTAGACTTTCCATTTACACAACATGAAGAAATGAATCATAAAAATCAACTGTCGAAAAAGAAAGCGAAAACTGGACAGAAAAATGAGGAGATTGAAAAGAAGAGAAAAATGTCGAAGAAGATCATTTAGTTCATTTTTGTCAGATTGCTTCAAACCATGACCGACGAAATGATATATTATTCTATTTTTATCTCAGTGACTCATCCCGTGTACTCCATTGTTTTTCTGTAAAAAAAACCTGCGAGCAAGGCCCATGAATAATTTCGGAAGATCATTGCAAGAGTTAATTTGGAAGGGTCATTTGTTTTGGGCCGAAGTACCACCTGGCCCTCATTTAAGTTCAAGGCCTCTAATTTGCTCAGTGGACACCTCAAAACTGAATTTAGAAGTCAGTGTTTGTCTCCGTGTGTACACTTGATGACAGAGTACAACTATTTGTAGCGTCCGAATTCAAATTTACAACAACAACAGAAGACATCAAAGGGCCGTGCGGAAATGTTAATGTTCTCTATATTGGGGCCCGCTTTTTGTCTAGTTTTTCGCTGTTTGGGTGCATGAATTACTCTGTGAAAAATGATTGAAAGATTTGTGCACAATATTGGGTTGATTATAGGATTACATGTAAAACCCTTTTTTTTGGGGGGGGGGGGGGGTAAAGTTATGGTGATAAAATCACACTTTCGGTACCGATACCAACTTTTTTGTGGCAGGTGGATTTTATTCGCGAGCCATACTTTATTCAAATCGTTTCAATTTTTGGATGATGTTATAAACAGGGCCGTATCATGAATAAATTTGCTTTGCTCATGATAAATGAATAGAAGTAAAACATATTTGTATAATGTTAATGTTATGCAAGTTCGATACAACCTTACTAAAGATCAAACATTGAAACAAATTTAAACACGATACAAACGAAAACATGAAAATAAAAATACCCGTAGAGGAGACTATTAAGGTTAATGTGGAGCTCAACTTTAGCCGTACTTTTGTACCAAGAAATCGTGGAGAAAGTGAGTTTTTTTCCTGAACGTTCCGATCCCTAATTACAAAAATACTGAAAGTATTGTGGCATGTCCCAATACATTTCACATGCTAATGGATTCTGTCATCATTTGGTCTTAATTCTGAATAATTATACAAACTAACGGGTTTATTATTTCATTTTTAATTGCAGAACGGCCTACTACACGTCGTATCGCATTGTGTACGAGAGGACTTACGAGACAAAATACAAGTGCTGCCACGGCTGGTCCAGGCTAAACGGCGAGGCTGGCTGCCAATATCGTAAGTTTACGCGTATATCGCGCGTGAAATGTTTGTCTCTGTCGTTTCTTTGCTTGTTGTTATATTCGACATTGTTGCACAAATTCTTCATTGTCTTGTAAAGAATAACATGACTGATATAAAGGGCTTCTATTTAAGTGTTTTAAAAAAAAAATCGATTGTATTTCCTCAAAAGAAAAGAAAAAAGGAATGGGGGGGGGGGGGATGGGTGACACCCCTATTATGACCTTTGAACTTTGATGGGCTGTCAGTCTAAGCTAGATGCTAGATATTCATGATAAATTTACTTGTTCTCCCTTTTCCCCTTTTATTTTATTAAAAATTGTTTGCTTATTTTACTTCAGAAGATTTAGGCAAATTAAATGTCCCCTTCAAAATAGTCTAGTGTTGACCCTGATTATGTAACTGATACTGGCAGGATGTGGTGGTAGTGAAACAATGGTCTATCGTGAGTCCTAAACAGTTCCTGGTCTATGTAATCATCAGTGCCAATCTTCCATAGATATGAACCCAGTGAGTTCATTTTCTTTGAACTTTGACCTACTATTGGTTGGCTGCCAGCGACAAGGCCACAACTACCATTCTTCTCCTTCTTCTTTGGGTTAATTCTACCTCCTTCACAGTTGAAGATTCTTGCAGACTGATGAGTGTGTGTGTGCTTACAAGAGCCAGGTGCATGGTGCAATGCTATTAACATGGTGCCATTGATGATATATTTAGCTGTTAAGGCCTTCTTACGGGCAGCTGACGACTCTGTTGCTGGTTTGTGTTGTGAACCAGATTACCTGCAATACTTTCAGTAGCATAGATGTGTGTATGTCACTTTGCAAAAAACAAGCAACAAATTGTCAGGATTCATAGAAAACAGAGAGTTTTAAACTTTGGTAAATAACATTTTTGTTGTCATCGAAATGCATGCATACAACTGAAAAAGTAGAGTGAGATAGTGATGGTTGACCTTGCAATATATAGGGTTCAACTTCAAGCTATGAAAACAAATCACGCTCAATGCACTCCATATAATCAAAATATTGTTTTAAATCAAAATGGATTCACACCTGTTGTGCAGGGTTGAATAATATCGGGGCGGGGATATTATTCTTACATTTGACCTTCTAATTCATAAATCGTTCGCAGGGTTTTGGCAGGCTTCTACTAGTGTCGATCATGGACTTTGGTCTGAAGGCCTACATGTATATTCGTTTTGTTAAAAATGTCTTCTGTAAAAAGTGACGGACAAGTTGTATCTGTGGGAACACTATAGGCCTGTAGTACTTTTAGTCACTCACTCGTAAACGTTTATGATAAATATCCAATCATTGTAAAAATCTTTTCAAAGTTAATCACCAAAGCTGTATACAAAATATTGAAGCCCCTTGAACTACACATAGGCCTACATGTATTGAGATTGAATTGATGCAGGCAAAAATGTTGATATTTGTTTTTATATTTTATAGGTATTTGTTTTTATATTTTATCAATTTGTTAGGACATACATGTATGGCTTCTATCATTTTGCAATGGAGAGAAAAGAGTGGAGACAACATTTTTAGGGCTTTTCACCCAATCATTTAAGATGTCCGTTATTACTGAAAAGTGAAAACAATTTTTTTATCAAGAAGGGAACTTAGGAAATCACAATAGTGGACAGCAAAACAGGGTCCACTTTTTGTGGAACATCAATAAAATAAGAAATTACATTAAAAACGATATGATTATCCAAATCGAGAAAAAAAAAAGAAGAGTTTCCCTGTCGGTCAGTTCTTGATCTTAGATCCTGGTTAAACTGGTGTCCTACTGTGAAACGGAATGAATGACCTAATCTAATAAGTCCATCTGACGGAACCAATCAGGGCCATCGATTTCATTGAATCGGTTGTCACTCATGAGAAGGAAGGAATTGTTAAGATTTTCATCCTTCAGAATATCATATCTTGCCCCAAACTTCCGAGAGTTTATGAGTACATGGCTTGGTGGACATGCCTGGTAGAGTGCCATAGTTTCACCAAATAATCACATGCTTTGTTTGGGCATTTGCAATACCTGTCGTTCAAAGTTGTCTTCCTGGACATTCTGTTCTTTAATATTCCATGAATGCTTATATTTAGTCTGTTTGGAGCCACATGGTCAGGTTGTCATCTCCTGTACTCTAACACAAAGTTAATGACCTTTTGAGAATGTTAAGCACCCATAATTCAATTGAAATTTGTTTGTTGTGTAAAAGGAAATATTAAGATTTTTATATTTGAGGTAACATTTACCAGACTGACATTAAAATCCTATCTATAGGATATCGACAGGACATTTGCTGTAACCTCAAAGTCTCCTAACCTTTCAGGAATTTCCCCAAAGCTCATCAAATTTCCACATCCTGACACAGTTCTTTTGAGGGCAAAAAGTCAGCCTCGTGAACATTAAAATTCATCAAATATTTACCCTGGCCAAAGTCAACTACACACTTTCCAATTTCCAGGATCAAACGTGAGATGGATCCTTTCGCTTCACCCGTAATCTTCCTAAATCCTCAGGAAAAAAATAATATGACAGAGCGGAACATCTGGACTTTCCTGGACAGGAAGTTTTTCGTTCATCGGAGAAGTTGCGACAGCCACGTTCTATGTGTATGCGTTACCATGGTAACCTGTACCAAAGCCAGGCTGCTTTGCCGTTGCTGTCAGAGTTTTTCTGTAATGCTTGACTTCCTCTTTGACTGTCTTTTGATGGCAAAGAGGTGAAGCCCAAAGCCCCTTGGATTTTAGAACTTGCGAAGACTCTGCATTTTTCTGAACCCCTTGACTTTCCTAGTCAACCGTGAAGTTGCTGTAGACTTATTTTTGGTGACTGATGGTCCGATAGACGGGTCTAAATGGTAACTGGGGTTCGTGAATTTTTAGGAGTTGCAAAGACTGCATTTTCTGGATTTCTCGACTCTCGTAAGGCAACCATTACAAGTAGTGGCTGTTCTTGATTGGCCTGTACATGTAGGCTAAATGGTGACAGGGATCCAAGGGCGTATGACCCTCTAAGATTGCGTGGGCCTCCTTTATTGCAATGACGACCCTTCGTCATTGCCTTGTTTTCGTTCACATTCTGCCCCATTAATATACTTTTCCTTATCGTCCGGAAATCGCATTCGTTTTGCACACAGTGCTTGTGATTCCTAGTTAGGTGCTTTCCTCGTGTCCTTTTCCTTTCAAATTTCATAGGCATAATCTCTAACATGTTATCAAGGTCACTACATTCTTCGATTTTCGAAATCACTCATGCATAACCGTCCAGGCGCCATTTTGTCCGTTTCTGGTCCATTTTAAGGCCTTTCTTTCTTCCTTCCTATCTCCACTATCCTAGATCCTACAAATTTCTAACAAATTCCTCTAGATAGTCTGAGAGATGTTCTTTCATCTGCGACATATGACTTGACCTGTAAAATGCCATCTTCGTACTCAAAATTTAAATCTGAAACTGACTCAAAAATCTCTCAAATTCTTGAAAAATAAACCTCTAAAAATCTAAAACTGCCATAACTTTGTCATATAAATCCCGTTTTGTGTTTAAATCTCACATTATCCTTATCTTATAATTGCACATAGCCATGCCAAATTTCATGCTCCAATGGCTATGCAATACATAAATAGCGCCCTCTAAAGTTCTGGGAATTGGCTTTCTTTCTGTGGCCGTATCTCCATAATGGCTTGGCAAACCCGTACCCTTTTTTGGATTTAGATACTTGAAGATATGCCCTTTCCAGCCATATACAAAATTATATACCCTAACACTGACCAAATTTGAGAAAAATGCCCTCCAAATTCGCAATTTTCGAGAAAATTCCAAAATAACTTCAACTTGCTCTAAAATGGCGATCTTTATACCTATATCAATGAAACTTGGCAGATATATGTATCCATATACGTGACAACTGTTTGCCAAGTTTAGTAAAATTTGAATATGTCAGCGCAAAGTTATCGCCCAAAATGATGAATTTGCTATGCATTACGTAATAGCGCCTATAATGCGTGCAGTACATTGCGTGCAGATGACAATGGTGTTAAACTGACCGCAATGAAGTGCCCTTTCGAATGATACCAAGTATGGTATATGTTTACACAGACAATTTTGAGTAAATCACATTTGAATAAGGGTCACTATACGATTTCCGCCGAGTTTCCGCCCAATATTATAACACGTTTCGGCTATGACGTCATTTCTCAGACTTTCTTTCGCCCCCTAAACATCCTTTTTTTTCCTTGAAATTTTGCAGTGACATTTTGAGTTGCAGTACGCAGGGCACCTCGTGGCCGAATTTTTGAAATTGGTTAAGGGGGCCATTAAAAACGCCATTTTGTACTATAAATCTATTTTACATCACGTGTTTCGATAGGATTATCATAGAAAAAAAAAGCCTGGTTTACAATAACAACCATGAAATTTTCTTTCTAATGATACCAAATACGGCCCATAAAGAGACATCAAGAGAGAGAGAAAAAACAATTTAACCGGTCATAATACAGAATACAGATACTGTATGTTTTCCGCCCATGCATTACACGCATTGTCTATGGGACATATCGGGTTCACGCTTTTGGCTCCCAGAACGATCTTTATTGCAATGACGAACATGCACCAAATCCCGCTAGTTTTTGCACGCAGTGCTTGCGAGCCCTTTCTAGGTTCTTTCCCTATCCCAATTTCTTTCAAACTTCGTAGGCATAGTCACTACCATCCAATCAAGGTCACTGTTAAGGCCTTTCTTTCGCCCTACCTATCTCCAATATCAAAAAAGCTACAGACTTCGTACGAATTGCTCTGGAAAGCATTTCTAGTTTTGATGCTTGTTCCATGAAGACGAAGAGTACAACAGAATCTTGTTTTTGACAATCTCCTGAAAATGACGCAAAATAGTTTAGCTAGCCATTTAAGTACTGTAATATCTTTCAGATGTTTATGTCGTTGAATCTATGAACTTCTATTTTTGGCATCTATTCTAACTTTTGATCTTGTGGCAATAACCTCTCAGAACATCGTATTTGTGAGAAAACACTTTTAAAGACTTTGGATTAATCATCACTCTGATTTGGGATTGATTATTATCTTGATATAAAGCCGGAGGCTTTCCGTGCATGAGTGAGACTGCAGGCAGGCTTCGTTGCTTGCGGCACATTTACCAGCACCATTATGCATGACTGGGACTGCATCGTGTATACTTGCTGGTAGTGGCTTAATCACAAACATAATTGTATATAAGTGGGACTACATGTCAATTTGATTATTTGGGATCCGATTAATGAGTACAAAAGTTTCATAGCAATCAAGAATGTCTACATGTTGGCATATTAACCCGTACCCTCTCTCATATTTGGCCCTATAAGATATCTGGATTAATCATCACACCGATTCAGATTTGATATCATTTCCCAAAATAGTTGTGGAGTCTTTGATTACTAACAACATTGCGCATGAGTGAGACTGTCTTTGATATGATTGATTAGGACAAGCTGGTAGGAATTAGAGAGGTCCATAGGGTGCCCTGTGAACAAAACTGTCTCTCCTCATCCTTCGCCCTACAAAAATACTTCAAAGATTTGATCTTAAATCGTCATACTGATTCAGAGTTGATTTTAATCCTTCTCATGACTTAATTACGAACACCATTGTATGTGAGTGGGTCTACATGCCAATTTGAACTGATCAAAGAGGACAAGTTGGTAGGAATCGAAGAGGAAAGATTCATGGGGTGCCCTATGAACTAAACTTTCTCTCGTCATCCTTCGCTCTACAAAAATACTTCAAAGACTTGATTTAATCATCATACTGATTCAGAGTCGATTTTAATCCTTCTCATGACTTAATTACCAACACAACTGTATCTGAGTGGGACTGCATGCCAATTTGAACTGATCAAAGAGGACAAGTTGGTAGGAATCGAAGTGGGAAGCTGGTCCACAGGGTGCCCTATGAACTAAACTGTCTCTCGTCACCCTGCCTGAGAACATGACATCCTGATCGGCCTCTATACATCTCACCCCAGATCAAACCAGAACCAGATGTGTGGGGCGGGTCCTAGCCTTGCTCACAGAGTCGGGAATACTGAAATCATTACGATTATGATTTGCATTTGGGGGACATTCTCAGGATGCGTTGTAAGTTAAAGGCATGTTTGATAAATTAATGAAAAAAATAGGACAAAGTCCTAAAAGTCACAAGTCACATGCCACATTTTTTCTATGGGAATTATGGATTTCATAATCATCAACAATAATGATGGTAACGATAATGGCAAATGCACTTTCTGTGAGAGGAATTTTCGTTGATTTAAATTCTTCAGGCTTAAAGGTAAAGACCAGTATTGGTAACGCCCCAATTTCAAAAAATGAAATGGAAGCTCTCATTACCAATCATGTGAAAGAATATGTTTTGACTAATACATGATGATAAAAAATTTGCCGGGAAACCGCCTACTAATTCATATATTTGGTAAATTTGTTTCTCTCATGGTCGTGTGAGAGATATAGGGTAGTCCCATATACATCTTTCTGTGTATAGTGCTTGTAACTTTACGAAGAATGGGCCAAATTTCTTATCATTTTGATGATTCCAGAACCTTGCAGATGCTAGATGCTAGATGATCAACCTTTTCTGATCGATTCCACAACGTTTCTTTCACAATGCAATCGCATGACCATTACTGGTCTTTACCTTTAAAGCTGCAGAAGCATAAGAAACAAACAAACGATTAAATCTTTTGAACAAATCATAAGTGCTTTGTTTTGTAGAACAGCCTATCTCATTACAATACAGCTTCTATGTAATAGGCGAAGAGGAAAGGCATGATTAATCTTTGAGTATGTAGAAAGATTTCAATCTCTGTGCCTGGATATGAGACCAACCAAGTACCTGAAACTGATCTTCAGAACAGTCCCTCTGGTCATTGTTGGGCCTAAAGAATAGGAACTCGATTATTGAAAATATGGAATATTTCACGGTCTGTTGCCTCCACAAATATACCCCTGATCTATCCATGATGTCTTTGACTTTGATTTGTCTTAAGGGGGTTGGGGTGAGACGGGGGTGGAGAAAGAGGGCTAGGATTGGTCCCATATGGTGCCAGGCTGGAGGAATTAGGTGCGTTGGATCTTTTGATGTAGGTGTGTGAGGTAGCACAGAACAGCTTTCATCCAAAGTAACTTTCAACTATTTTTATGTTACACAAATTGAAGAGAGTGGGGGATAGTTAACATAAGGAGGTTGGGTGAAATAGGGTGGAGTGGAGGAAGAGAGTTAATATTGTCCCAAAAGGGGTTGGGAGTGAGATGGGGGTCGAGAAAGAGGCTTTGGATTTGTCCCATAAGGTGCCAGTGCTGGAAGATTAAAGGAAGGTGTGTTGGATCTTTTGATGATATACTGCAGGTGTGACAAGGTAGAATAGAACAGCATTCATCCAAAGTAACTTTCAGCCTATTTTATGTTAATTAAAGTTAAAGAGGATGGGGGATTATCAACATGCTGGGGGTTGAAGTGAAAGTGGGATGGAGAAAGAGGGTTGGGATTGGCAGTGGCAGATACAGGATTTTAAGAGAGAGAAGGCACATTTCAGAAACATTTTCCAACATCAACTGCCCCCCTCCACAAAAGTCATCACTTTTAGGAAGGGGCACACTTTTGTTGTTGTGTACATATGGGTTTCAAAAGGGGGAGGGTTGTATGTTAGGCAACAATGGCTTTATTTACAGTTTAATGAACCTTACCTTGTCTGTAAGTATTTTCAAGGAATTGTATTATTATTGTGACAAAAGAAACTTCTGCTTGATTGCTCATGAAGCTAAGAAGATTGGTCATCACTATTGTTAAATGATGACGTGTTTCCCTAATACACTTTATAAACAAATATTGGAAGTGAGTAAGTTGGAAGAAGAAATAAATGGGGCACAAATTAGGGGAATTCAGACAAAGAACAGGAGAACAAAGAAAGTTCATTTGAAGAACCGGGATAAGAAGGAAAAGGTTATAGTAGGAGATGGGTTGTTTATAGTTCACTGAATCAACAAATGATTGTGTTTCTAAATAGTGGATATAGGGCACTGTTTGTGACTGGCAAAGTTTAGAATTAGGGCAGATAGGAGGAAGACAAAAGAAAGACAGACAAAACATAGGATTCTTGTAGGCTAGGTGATGTAGTTACTGGGCTAGATTGTATTTTAGTTTTTAATGTATTGATTAGTTTCCCTTTCTCAGTCATGAGTATATTATCAAAGGCTGGGGAGTTGACTTTTGCAGGTATTGTAATTTTGCAATCATTGAGCCATTTTTTAATCGATGTTGTTATTCTTCAAGAAGACCATGAACTCTGCCAATACAAATACAAGAATTCATGTAAACATGTGTTTGGAATGCTCTATTGGTGTTTAAACAAATAGTCTCTCTTGTAGAAGGGTGGTGTTATACCACTTTTTCTCATTCAGATTCAGATTTATATTCTACTTTATTGATCCACATTAAAAAACACACATAATTACCAATAATGGTGTCTCAGATCTGTTTAGTTTAAAAAACCCAAATACTTCTATTTATATTTTTCAAGTGCAGGCCCCATCTTGACCTAAATAAAGAGAAAAAGTAGTAAATATATACTAGAGTAATCGGAACCGACTTGCTATTCATTATAACAATTGAATTAGTAAAGAAAACATGCATAAGTTGGAGAAAGACGACTCTTTCTCTTATTCCAAAGCTGAAAGCAAATGATTTTGCAAAAAAGAAACTTCAGCAGGACATTTTTTCCTCTTCATTTGATGAAGCGGTATAGACTGCATGCCGGCTTCTCTTGACTCGGCATACCAGGCTTGATTCAAGTTCAAGTTCAACAATCGTAAGCAAAACACTGGACAACACTTGTTGCGGTTTAAGACCTGCTGGACCGGCCCCCTGCTGGTACCCGTTCATACACACCGCTACAGATTGAAAGAAAACATACCTTGAATGAAATGGAAAGAAAGGTACCAAACTCAAATACGAGTGTGGTAATGACTTGTATTTGTGTTTAATTCTATACCCTATACATTTACTAACAGGAATCACTTGTGTGTTCAAGTACAAAGAGAAACAAATTCAAAGAGAAGGAACTGTTTCTTTTTATTATTGACATATATGTTGATTGTATTGACTATATTACTTTTATAAAAGTGCACAGTTGTTATTCTATTTCATTAAGCATTCACTAATTTTACTATTAATATTAATTGTGATGTAGTATTACCGGTACTTGAAATAAAGAAAATTTGGTTGAATGAATGATTGAATTTTCAGCAGTTATCACTTTGCCACCCTCCTCTCAAATGAAATGGCAAATATTAATGTACTTGGTTTTTGCCCATCCTGTTCAAGTTAGTAAGTTACTGTGTGCTTACATAGCTGCACCCTCAAAAGAATATCACAAAAATGTGAACTAACGTGAACAAGAAAAGCCACAGAAATATCAATCTTCTACTCAAACAAAAAGATACTTGATATAAATCCAGAGTAGTAATCACATTCCATTTGTAGCCATTGAGGAGCCCCGTAAATTACTGTACAAGTTTGAATTAAAGATAAGTAAAAGAATACAATTCTGTATTGTGAAACTAGGCATATAACTTCATAGAAATTAAACCACACTTCAATTGCAGATAACGATGAGCACACCTCTCTGGGAGTTTGAATAAAACGTCGTAATAAATCGTTGTCTCAAGGAATATTATCAATTTCATTGTGGTGGTTACTATCACAACAATCGTTTTTAGTTTTATCCCAGTGACAGTGAACAATAGCGGTGTGTGAACATAGTTTAGGTTGGTTAAGGATGCATTGGTAGGGAGATTGTGTGGGTTTTTATGCTTTGTTGTGGGGTATTGAGGTGGATTTTGAATCTTAAACCACAACTGTTTAAACATGGATTATCCTTGTCTCTGTCTGATCAGCAAGACAGTCTAGAATTTGAAATCCCAGCCACTCCTCCTACACATAATACCAAGGCGATGGGTTGGAAGAGAAATCATATATCTCTTTTCTATTGGAATGCGGATTCACCTCCCTGCCCTGCCTCTGTCTCTTTCTCTGCCTCTTTCTGTCTGTCTGTATGTCTGTATGTATTTCTGTCTGCCTCTTTCTGTCTATCTGTATTTCTGTGTCTATCTATCTGTCTGTCTGTCTGTCTTTCTCTGTGTGTCTGACCATGGACCTGACTGTCTCTCTCTCTCTCCCCCTCTCTCTGTTTCCCTCTGTCTTTCTGTCTCTCTCTGTCTGTCTGTATTTGTCAATTTGTCTGTCTGTCTGTTTCTCCCCCTCACGCTATGTTTCCATATGTTTCTTTGCGTATCTCTGTGTTTCTATTTGTCTCTGTCTCTATTCTTCCTCACTATCATTCATTTCCTGTTTCTTCTTCTCTATGGTACAGTAATTTTCATTCTCTCAGTCATTAATTGAAGTTTTCCTACATGCAGTTTATTAATTTTGTTAAATGTCCTTGTAACATGCCATAGCTATATTAAGAGCTCCTGAGGAACTCCTTGATTCAACAATCTGATTCGGTTAACAAACTTCATCAGATTTATCCTGCATTTTCAGAAGGAAACCTGTAATTCTGAAAGATTTGAAAAGCTAAGAGCACAGCAAAATCACACATCATGACTCTGCACGACTCTAATTGACGAAATTTGATACCTGCTAAACAGATTTTAGTTCGACTAATCTGATGAATTACTGCTCGAATGAAGCAACGCTGCACTACTGTACGCGTGTGTAACATGGATTTTCATAGGGAGTTCCCCAGTCAAACTCGGTTCTCCGCACGTCTGTAGTGATCTTTGAAAAAGGGGATAGAAGCTTGATAAGCTTCAGTTTTTATTCTAAGGGAAATCCTTTCACTTTCCTACAAATGTTCTGTCTGGAACTAGAAGGGCGTGAACTCTGTGTAAAATTATACGACTTAATGACCCTCTGGCTCCAAACAGTACAGCCCTCAACCCGCAATCCGTAGGCCCTCCTCTTTACATTCATGCAATTTTTTTTCCTGTCAGAAAGTTTTGAGACTCTAGTTGCCATGGAAACAGGAAGCGTAGTCATGGGAGGATGCTAGATGAGATGTGATGGGTGTTAAGAACTTTGAGGAAATTCTGGAGAAAAAAAATGAAGTAGAAATGTTGGTGTCTAGGGCATATTTTGACAAACAGTCGAGGAAACATGTTCCCCTCGGATCTATAAATACAATTATCAGCTTGTGATCAATTTTTGTCTTCATTTAAATCATTCTACCTTGTGCAGTTCATATATGGGGAGCAGCATCATGTGCAAGCCTATGTTTTATTTAAAGGGATTTTATATGAAATTCGAGTGACAAAAAAGGGGCTAGAGAATTGGGGTTTGTCCCTCCAGAGGGGGGGGGGGGGGGGGGGGGGGGTATTTGGATGGAAAAAAGTTGGGTTTTCTCCTAAATGCGTGGGGCACAAAAACATAATTTATTCACCTTTATGCTGTCAAGTTTATAAACTTGTAGCAGGAAGAAGATTTTGTGAGCCTGCTTTTAGATATGCTTCATCTATCCTTTGACTACAAATCAGTTTGTAAATGTGCACGAAAGCCATTTTGCTTCACATGCGTTCAAGCTTCATGTATTTGACGACAACACGCATTGAAGATTCCAGACATTAAGCTGTCTTCTTAGTTTAGTATGAAAACATGGTTTGAGAGATGGACACAGGTGCCCATCTAAGAACGTCACGATCATGGTCATCATAATAGACAAAATCTGAATCTCTGCCAGACCTGACTCCTCTGTTTCTCTCTCCATGAATTTCATCTCTCCCACTCTCTCCTTCGGTATCTCTCCCACTCTCTTTGCATCTCTCCCACTCTCTCGGTATCTCTCCTACTCCTTAGCTGCATTCTCATTAGGCCGAAGAAGCTAGAACTTGAGATAACAAACCATGGTCCAGCTGTCTCTCTACTCTAGTAGGTCCATGTTTAGAGTGCCAAGCAGCACTCCTAAAGAAAGAAAAAAAGTCAGAGACTGGAGTTTTGTCTCCACTAGCCCAAGTTAAGCAATCTTTGCTTGGTTTTTAAAACACAGTCATGCTCAAGCAATAATTGATCTGAGGTCGATTTCTTACACTAACAGAAATCCAAACTTCAACACCTAGCCTAAACACTATCATTAGCCTGACCCTAAACCTAAACTTAAACCTATTATGGTAACCTTAACCCTGTATCTTTGAAAAAATGAAACCTGCAGCAATTGTCACCAGATCATATATTAGAATACCCCTTGCTCACTCTTGGAAACTCCTTGGGCTTCAGAGCATTATATCAAGTCCGAGTGCAAATTGCCAGGGAAAAAGTGCACTAATTTGCCCCGAAATTGGCTATTTTCAGAGCAAGCCTTAAAGTTTGCTTGGGATCATGCACTGTAGCTTGTTCTCCAAGTAAAGCAGTAAAATAGCCTGCTATTCATGTCTTCACTGTGAATTAGCTCAAGCTAGTCATGATTTTGCAAATTTCCCGAGATCAGAAATGGCTGTTGTGAAAAATCAGGGTTAAGAACCCGGGCATTCTCTCTCTCTCTCTTTTCATGTCTTTATTAATGATGAGATGAATTTTGGCGGTCATATGTTTAAGCAGTTGCATTTTGTTGCTGATTTTAACCCAGAAATAACAGGCTATTTAAAAAAAAATGGGCTAATGATGACAAGCCTTCCTCTCCATCTCTCTCTCTATAATGAGATGAATTTTAGGATCGAATGCTGAAGCAGGCTCATTGTAGCTTCATGCTGTGCTGCTGGTTTGCAATCCAGTATTTTCATGTCACTGCTGGTTTCAAGACGACCAACATAGTTTTTCATCTTTTATTTGTTATACCACTGTGTCAGGCTTGACTCATCCTCTTCTTATCCCTGTCGCTGTCTATATGTCTGTCCTTTCCAATTTCACTGTCTCATTTTTCTTGTCTTTTTCATCCAATTCCTGTCTATTTCACTGCCTCCATATTAAGTCCCTGTCACCGTTTGTCTCTTTCTGTTGATTGTATCTGTGTCCGTCTGTCAAATATTTTCCCCTTGTATGAATATACTTCTGTTGATTTATTTCATGATATTTTTCTTCTCATATTTTACAAGTATCATTCTTAGAAAGCTCTAGTAAATGAGAAAGACAGTAGACTGCATGTTCAATTAACATGCCTGTCATTTAAATTGGCATCTTGCATACCATCAAAAAGGCATTAATTATATGATACCACTGTCTTGTCAATTCCATTGTGGCATAATCTTGTCTCTTCAAAGCAAATATTTGTTTATTTTGATTTTATCTTCAATTTCATTTTGTTATGCTTCATGACTTCAATATGTTTGAATTTCCAATGGTTTCTTTGAATACTACGAACTCGCAATGATTGTTGCTTTGATTTTTGCTAAGCTAAATCCACAATTACTGTTGCATCAAATGCTTTGAAACATCAATTTTCATTTCATCAAATCCTTCAAAAAACCACAACCATTATTTTCATCAAATTCCTCAAATTCACAAGAATTATTTCATTAAAGTCCTCTAACCCACAGAGATTATTTCATCATTCTTCTTCGAACCCACAACGATCATTTTCAGTGACACTGATAAATGTCTGGGGTCAGAATACAATACCATGATGCATCGAGAATGTAAATTAGTTGTGGCCCCTCGTCTTTTTTAAATGCTTTCTTTTGAGGGGGTAAACAAGTAGCACAATTTATTGTGGGATCTCTCTTGACTTTATTCCTCTTCTTGTTGTTCTCGTAAAGAATCTGGCAAACACTTGGGTTGACCTGGTGCATGTCAAGTCCTCATGAAAGTCAAATTAAGATTCCGCAAAGTTTGGATTCTTTTGTCGACTTCAGCTTCTGTCTTTTTACTCTTCAAATCTCTGATCTGTTTGCAAAAGCTTCCTCTCGTTTGGGATGTTTGTGATTTTGCGAGTAATGCCACTTTCTGTCATATCAGTTTGCAACAAAAATACAGCGGAGCAGAGGGCATTTAATCTCCGGAAAGCTCCAAAGAAATATTGAAAGAGCTTGGGTAAGAAATAAAGAAAAAATATAATAAATTACTGCAAAGAAATATCACTTTTTTGTCAAAAAAATCTGAAAAGAGCTGGGTTATTTTTGCACTAAAATGATTTCCATTGTGAAATAAGGATGTAAAGTGTTAAATAAGAATACCGTTATCAGAGAAATTGAAAAAATGTATACAAGCACTCAGAGCAAACAGATTGAGTGTAACATACAGAAAGAGAGATATGGAAGAAAAATGTAGCTTGTGAAGTTTGACCGTCCTCAAAATTTGTTTCCAAATTGCACACAAAAAGTTTGAATTAATAGTTTTACAAATGCATCTACATCAAAGTGATTTTCAAAACTGGACACCAATACACAAACAAAATCCTAGTGAACTGTTAAAAAAATGTAGGGTATAATTTCGTAATGAGACATGGAATATTACAAGGCATGCTCCCTCCCCCATGAAACAGGGCTATTGTAGAAGGGGAACAATTGTCACTTTCTTGAGCCGTAGAGTAAATAGGGAGAATTGGCAGTAAATGGGTGTGGGGTAAATGTTTGCAGAGGCTTAGGGCTACAGAAAGAAATACATCACAAAAGGGAGATGGTTTTTTAGATGGTTGAATAGGCTATGGTCGAGAATGTCGAGGCATAAGGGCGGAGGGATGAGGTTGCTGTATTGTAAGTAGGGGCTTGTAGTTCAGGGATATAGTGGGGCTGGTAGAAAACGAAAATGATGATGAAGGGAGGGAAGAGAGGGAAGGGACTACACAGACAGACAAACAGACAGACAGATATAGGGAGAGAAACAGCTCGAGTTAACAAGGAGTTATACTGTAAAAACAAGATTTTTGTGTGAATTTGACGAATTGCTAAATTTCCCAAAGTGTCTGGTTTTGCAGCATTTCGTACCAGACAGTATGGTCTCAAGAATAAGGAGTGGTGGTAGGGAGACCAAGGAGGTTGGAGTGGAAGGGAGGGGGGGGGGGGGAGGAGGGACAGAGGGAGGGGACAGGAGGGGGTTGGGGAGTGGCACATTTTTCTATTCAGGGTTTTGTAAGATATATGCTGTGCTGAATCAAGAGGAGGGGGTGGGGTTCACAAACTTGTAAAGACTGTCCATAACCTTTATAAACCACCAGGTTTAGCTTACTGGAGGAGGGGGGAGGGGCAACACCAAATAATGGTATTTAGCGTACAAGAGTGAAAGATGTTTTACCATGATGGTACATATAGGGTATAGCAGAGAAACAAAGTAAACAGTGTTGTATTTGGTATTAAGTTTGCAAAGAGATTAACCCCAAAACGGGCAATGACCCGACACTTTATTTGTTTTCGGCTGAATTTCTACAAAGGAAAGTGAAAAAACAGTCCCTCCCACTGTCTCACTTGAACAGATTTAGGATAAATCTCTCCTAGGCTTGATGTTGTCTTATTTGCAATGTGACAGATTTGAAATGAAATAAAGAACACCAACCTGTCATGTCATGTTAGCATTCAAAGTAAGAGACAGTATTGTCATTTTTCAAAGCATTTTTTCACCGAAAATCATCTTTATTCTCAGAAAAAAATCTTTATTCCCCCAAAAACGAATGCTCCTCGACCAAGGATATATTCACTGGCACGTATCATCGTCTCAGATCGTATTCAACTCCCATGGAAGCGGGTTAAAGTTCATGATCGCACTCCCACTTCATGCCAACGCTAATAACCATTTTCTTAATCTGATACAATTCAAAGCTTCCAACCAAGTACCCTTGTTGCCCCAAGGAAATGAGCGAGGGTGCTATCATATTCACCCATTCTTCCCTCCTCAAAGTGGTTTTAACCCCTCTCCTCCTGCGGGAACGGGGGCACCAGCGGTGGAGCACCTCCCCGGTGGTGGAGGGGTGGTAGAGGGGTTAACGGTGGTTGTTTAATTCGATGGGGAGAAAAGTCTGCGACAAACAACTTCTTGAATATCATGAGAGGGCTCCGGAATTTGGGCCTGGGAGCGCAGAACCACTTGAGTGGTGCCAGGGTCTAAGAGCTGAAGGCGGGCTGGGTTGATGGCGAGGGTAAAGAGATGAACCAGGCATTAATGATTGAAGTCATCTTGATCACAGGCCACAATCCTAAGTGGAAATTTTGTAATTGATGATTGAAACATACTTCATAATTACTCTAAAATGAAGAACTAAATGTACTTCGAAGGAGGTGCGATAGCTCAGTTGGTAGAGCAGTGGTCTTGTATGCCGGCGACCCGGGTTTGAAAACCAAGGCGATGCGCTGGTGCCCTGGGAGCGCAGAACCACTTGAGTGGTGCCAGGGTCTAAGACTGAGCTGAAGGCGTAAGGGTTGATGGCGAGGGTAAAGAGATGAACCAGGCATTAATGATTGAAGTCAGTTTGATCTCAGGCCACAATCCTAAGTGGAAATTTTGTAATCGATGATTGAAACATACTTCATAATTACTCTAAAATGAAGAACTAAATGTACTTCGAAGGAGGTGCGATAGCTCAGTTGGTAGAGCAGTGGTCTTGTATGCCGGCGACCCGGGTTTGAAAACCAAGGCGATGCGCTGGTGCCCTTTGGTGAGGCATTAATCTTCATTACCAGGTCCCTTGGAGAGGACCTAAAGCAGTCGGTCCTCTGGTTGCTTACTAACAAGTATTTATGCTTTCTTAGACGTCAGGTAAAAATACAACCACACTCTAACACGAATACTTAAGTGGGCCTTTGAACGAGATGTGTATAATAAGCAAGATTTGCTCTCTAAACTAAAGCTAAATTTTTATACTGCTTAAGATATTGGAATACTTTGATCTTTTGGTATACAAGTGTGCAGTACTAATTTCACAAATATAACAGGAGGGGGCGGGGGAGGAAGAGAGTCATTTCATCTAATTTCATTGTATTTTTGTTATACGTTTACACAATTTTACACCATTACACGTTTGCAGACCCCCCAAAAAATCTCATTTTTAATGGTGAATGAGTAGTTCAAAGTTTTTCAAGGAAACAGAGAAAAAAAAAGCATTTTATGTACATGTGAAAATAGAGGGGCATGGAAAATACATTTACAAAGAGCTTGTATGTAGATAAAAGACTTTGTGGGGCAATTCTCATGTTTTTGTGTTATTTTTATTTGAGTAACTGATTGAATCCAGACTGCCTAAAATAGCATTATTCTTGTAGGTGTAGATACTCCTTTTCATCACCACAATGCAGGAAAGCTTGAAAGAAACAGGCGTGAAGTTAATGTTGATGTGAAAAGGGTAGAATATGATGTAAACAAAGACAGAAGATTGTAGAGAAACGGGAGGAGGACCAATAAAGGAGAGTTAGAAAGATGAAGGGAGAGATTGGGAGGGTGGTAGGTTCAAAGTGAATTATTATATAGATGAGTAGGTGGGTGAAGAGATAGATAGAGAGAGAGAGAGAAAGAGAGAGAGAGAGAGAGAGATATAATAGATAGAGAGAGAGAGGGAGATAAAAGAGAGAGAGAGAGAAAGATACAAGAGAGAGAGAGAGAAAGATACTAGAGGCAGACATGGAGATAAAATAGAGAGAGAGAGAGAGAGAGAGAGACATACTAGAAGCAGACATGGAGATAAAACAGAGAGAGAGAGGGAGAGAGAAATAAAGAGATAGAGAGAGAGGAAAAAAAGAGAGGGGAGAGACAGGTAGTGATTAAAGAGGGTATACATTGTATATGGCATGGTACATACAATTGGAGGAGTAGATGAGAAAGAATAGATAAAAACAAGTTATGGACAAAATAAACAGGCTTTTTCAAAATATGCCTGGCGGCGTGTTAAAGTTATTGTGAGGTATCAATCCAAATACTAAGTATGTGACAAATACAACTATTGTGAACTAAAACATGGAGGATATTGTTCGTTTATCGCACCTCATAAATTTTCGACACCAGGGTCATAGATTGTCTGCGATCTAGCATGTACAACTATTCCATTAAATAAACAAATCTTTAGAGCTATCCCCTTTAAAGGGATGGTCATAAATTTTCATAGGGAAATTGTATGGATTGAGGGGATAGTTCAGGAAGATTATAATGCAATTCTCAGGTTTGTAGGAAATAAAAATACACAGTGAAAACAGATTGATTCACTTGCTTACATATTTTTTCTTTTTTCACTCTCACTTCATCTGATCATTTACAAAATATAAACAACCCTAAAACAACAATTTGATGCAACTGCCAATACCTGATTCAGTGGCATTTATGTATTGCTTGATTTGTAAATAATTATGAGAGATTGTGTAGTTTTCCAGTGCCAGTGAACAGTTTAACTTTCACCGATTGTTACTTCAGCTAGTATCTATAGTAGATGTAAAAGAACTCAACAATTTTTTTTCTTCAGAATATGAAGAGTATCTTTAAAGTTCTTGGTAGATAAAATGTTTGTTGGAGATTAAGAAAACAAACACTCACGTTCAAGAGTGTCAAATACAGGAATTTAAATGAGGTTTTATGTGTTCATGCTTAATCGACAATATCATATTTGACAGAGGCAATTTGAGGTAGCAATCACTACTATAGTGCAGAACTGAGTATAATTTAACGTAATCTTTACAGACGAACAGATAACTGAAATGCTGCAACATGACAGTAATGCATTCATGAGCATATTTCTGTAAAGGTGTTCTTTGCATTGCTGTAAGAATTGCATTTTTCACCTGTTGCTTTCAAACCCATGTTCTCTTTGTGTGCAAAAATTCCAGTTGGAATTTGTTATTTTGTGTCCACATATTCCTTTGTGGCTGCCACACTCGATTTCACATGAAGATTATACGGTGCTTTGAAGGAATGCGAAATTTTTCAGGTGTCAATAATGCAATCCTGTCGATAAGAAAAGAATTATGAAACTGTCACGTAAGTTGATGTAAAGTTCACACAAGATTAATCCTTTTTCGTTTTGTAACACCGGGAAATGTATTCGTAAGGATTAAGTATTGTATTTTTCAAGTGCTAAGCTATGCTAAAGTACGCTAAAGTACATTGTCAAATTTAATTTTTCGGGGCAATAGAGAAAAAAACATAGGTGCATGGGTATGATGATTTTCAGAACTTGCGTATTTTGCGCTTTAAAACAAAAATGGGAAATATATCCTATAAAGAAGGGTTGATTTTTGGCTAGCTCGGCTTGATGAATATAATTTTGTTTGATATCTAGTTTTATTTAGTTGATTGTTTTTTGCAGAACATGCATTTTTTAGTGAGAGCTGGATTTAACATGAATGAAACATGAATGAAAGCTTAAATAAAACTGAAAGGTCTTCCATCTCAATTTGGTCATACTTCTGCTCAATCAAATATCTGTAGCATAAATGTGAAATCGCTATGTATTGGTATGATCAATATTAATACAAAGGTTAAACTTTGCCTCTAAGTGTGGGAGGTAGCATTCTTTCAGACATTTTAAAGTAGAAGGCCACAATTCCATCAATTCCCAGTGTAATTTTTGGGACCATGAATGGATTGTGATTTTATTGGGGAACCAGACAAAAAGACTCAAATGAGTTTCGGATGTGTATTTAGCATTGAATGAGCCCATTAATAATTCTTGAATAAGGGATAGGAAACCGCAGAGCTGTTACAAACACAATCGTTGTCTTAAATGCCCTATTGATGGTCGCCTGTAAAGCTCGCTGGTGCATTTCTGTGCAATGGTTGTCGAATGGTGATGAATATGAATTTTAAAGCATGTAGCATGTATGATACATAGTAATATTATTGTATTATGTATGCATAATAATAATGAATCTTATCTGATTGCTTGTTAGAACTTCCTTTCATCGATAGATGCTATTTATGTAAAGCAAACTTTAAGGAGTCAATGAAATATTTCCATCATAAGTAACATAGGCAAAAGAGTATTAAGATGATTCAAATAAATCAAGTCTAAATGTGGGGGAGGACTTCTTCTCAATCAAACCATTCTGTCAAACCGTCTATGTAAAGCACACCTTAAGGAATCGTGGAAACATTTCCATCATACAAAACATAACGGTAGGCATTGGATATTAAAAAGATTTTTAAAAGGAAGTCTTATTTGGGGGGGGGGGGGAGGGGCTTCTTCTCAGTCAAACCTTCCTGTTCATCAAACTGTAGTTATTATATAACCCCATGGACTCAAATTTTCTCATAATTGCTCATTTTTTTCCAATTACCGGGGATATATTGGGATTTGTGACTATTATGGGGGTATGGCACCCACAGCCTTTTCCCACTGGCTAATGGTCGTGTAATGAGGGTTATTCTACATGTGTTAGTATCCAGTTTAGAAGCAGACAACGCAAATAACAAGCTGTCCTAACCATCCCAATCAAATTTAAGTTAAGGGGAACAGTATTACATCAAATCATGAATAGAAGCATTAGAAATGGGTCCTCGTAAGTTTTCCCATGTCTAATTTGGAAGCCATAATGTTCAATTGAGATGGCAGAAGGATGCATCCGTGATGAATTGCTATGTTGGTACCAAATGTAGCGTAAGGCTGCAATCTTTAATACCCCCTTTGTACTACACTATGCCTTGGCAACAACCATCTTCATACAATTTAAAGAGAGGACGCAACCTTGTAGGAAGCGATGAATTGTGACAGTTTATTCCAGAGAACAGGATTGCTGAACTGTTTTCAAATATTTGTTATATCTTAGAAAAACAACCTTGTAGAATACGAATAGATGGTGACAGATAATTTCAGAAAGGGAAACAGCTTGAATGATCTTTTATAACTTTTAGATCTTAGACTGGCAACCTTGTAGAAAATGGATTTATTGTGACAGATTCTTTCAGAAGAAAGTTGTAAATTGCTTTTTAAAACTGAGATCTTACAGACTAAAAACCTTGTAGAATTGTGACAATTTATTACAGTCAATAGGACCACTTAACTGCAATTTGAATCTAGATTTTTTTTTGGTGGTATACATTGAAATTGAACTATTAAAAGGATTGATAAAATCTGCAAACTGTCACTGAGCTGTTATAAAGCAATCCTTCTATACCTAGATTCTATTGTGTTGTTTTGCAATTATATTGTCTTATCTACCCAATAAATCTAACTAATTGGTGTCAGCCACCTACAAGTAAGAGATGTATTTTGTTTACTGTTCACTTTTAGCCTTGAATCATATCCTTTATATCCAGAAATGATTAAGATGGCTGGAAAAAAAGAAAGACATACAAAAAAGGTCGGGAGGGGGGAGACGGGGAATACACCTCTTTGCTTTATATGTTCTCAAACTGCGATTTAAATTTTAAAAGCTTCTTTGATCTTTATTCCTGTGATATATATCTCTTTAATCATTATCGTTGTAATCAATATCTTTTCAAGGAAGGTAATATAGATTTCATGATTATCAGTTGGTAGTAGATTTCTAACTTTTATGTCTAATTGATTAATCAATTCAAGCCCATTAAAAATTCATTTCCACTCAAACATAAAATAAAATAAATATTTATATTTGGAGCAGTATTATAGACAAGTATGAGGTCAGTAATAATTGGTAAATGCTATGTTGATGCCAATACAAGAAACAAATTTAATCATTCAGAAATATCAAAATCTGTTTGGCATGGAGCACAATTTTTGCTCTCCATTGTAGACAACAGCTTTTAAGTTTAATCAGTTCCCATCTTATAAACCCACTTTTAAAATCTGTTCCAAAATGGCCCTTTTCTTATCCCCATTTAGGAAGGAATTTCCTCCTCAAGGCACAGACATATTTCAATTTAAAGACTATTTCCAACCCTCTGTTCTGATCGAATCCTAATTCAACAAATACAAATTGATTCAGAGTTGGTCTTTTCAATTTACGCTAATGTGAAAAGGTCCGACCCGAGGCTTTTGAAAATTCTTGACATAATGTGGTAAGTATCACAACGACGTAAACACACATATCAAGACTGACATGGCAATAAGTTGGTTCCAATTTAATCAGTGTAAAGTCCTTTAGGCGTACTGGCCCTTTTATGTATTATTATTATTTTATTGATCACTTTAAGTAGCAATTGGAATGTTTCCAGTAATGATTTGAAACAGATACATTTCAGTTATGGTGTAAAATGTCAAAAAAGTTAATATTGGACTCTTGTTTCACATCCTTTATGTATTTGCCAGCAGTTTTCATAGAGACCAAACATAAGGACTAGCATATTTGTTCTTTCAGTAGGCACTGCGCTTATATTTGGTGGAAAGAATTTGTGAATCTGAAAATGAATGAATATGAAGAGATGCTCTGAAAATCAATGTCACTTTACTCATTTCCACTTGCCAGCAAGTTGTGTTGTCGGTTATAATTTAAGACTTTCAAACTTTAGCAGTTTTCATTATTGTGAGTATATAGCTTTGTTACTCGGACAAAATTAAATGGATATTGGTTATTTCAGTAGGTTCTTTGCTTATATTTAGTGGAAAGGATTTGTGAAAGACGCTCTGCAAATCAATGTCATTTTCAACTTTCAAGCAATGTGTCAGTTATTGTAGGGCACCACAAAGCTAAGCAGTTTATCAGTCTTGAATATATTTTGTAGAGATCAAACAAGGGACTAAAAGTATGGGTGTTTCTGGAGGCACTCTGCTTGTATTTAGTAGAAATAATTTTGAATAGAGGCTCTCGATACCTCTATCATTCCCACTTTCAAACAAGGTGTTTTGTCGGTTATCTTAGGACTCTCAAAGTTTAGCAGTTATAAAATCGAGTAAAGTTTGGAAGCTCAAATATGGAATGAATCTATTGGTGATTTCAGTATGCACCTCGTCTTCATGCTAGAAATGATTTAAAAAAGAGTTGATGCAAAATGTCTTTTCCACTTTCTAAGAAGGTGTATTGTCAATTATTTTTGAGCTGTAAAAGTTCAGCAGTTTTATGGATTGTGACTTTGTGAGCATATTTGTGTAGCTCTAGACCAAATGAAATGGGCATTGCAATGATTTCAATAGGCACTGTGCTTGTATTTGGTGGCAAGTATTCACGAAAGAGGCTCGCAAATCTTTGTCACTTCCAGCATTCAAGTAAGGTGTGTTGTGAAATTCAACAGAGCAAGACTATAAAGGAAAAAGAAGATTAAAGAAAGGAAATCTCTCACCCCTCCTTAATGATCCCCCAGAGCCTTTAGCGCAGTTGATTTAGACTGATATCAAAAGAAATAGAATTCAAAAGACAGCGTTTTATACCCTTTCCCCCCAACCTTCCATGTTATTTCTGGGTTCGGGATGAGGGGCAGAATAATATGCCCCTCGGTCGTTTACCCTCCGTGAAAAATCTGGTGGAAATTCAAACGATGTGTGCTGCAGTCGCACGTAATTCGAAGAAAGAGAAAAGAATTGTATTTATTATTCTTTGGGAAGTTGTGGCACGCAAGCCATGAACTAGAGCTAAGTCACTTTCACAGGTCTCAGACATTAGAATGGTGAGTGTCTATACCACAGGAGCCAGGTAACACCACATGCAGAGGGGGAGGTAGAGGGGGGGGGGAGGAGTGAGAGTAAGGGATAGGGGAAGGTATTCTATCGTTTAGTATACATACTTAAGATTTCAAATGGGGCAAAATTCAAAAGACATTGTTCTTTTATTACTGGGTTTTGAATAAGATGGCAGAATGGATCCCAATTGATGTTTTCCTCCAAGGTTATTTCTTTGGAGATGTGGCAAACAGTCCTTGTATTCTGACAGAGATGCAGAGGAAAGAAACCATGAAAACAATACGAGAAGACAAGAGAGAAAGAAGAACAGAGTTAAAGTTAGAAGGAGAGAGAGAGAGAGAGAGAGAGAGAGAGAGAGAGAGAGAAAGAGAGAGAGAGAGAGATGGACAGCCAGACAGAGATTGATAGAGCGAAAGAGAGGAGACAGACTAGAAGAGGACAGAAAAAGAGCAAAAATTAATTTATGTGACTGTAAATAATTCATTTAGAATAGTTACAGATACATTTGTAACATCTAGTTATATCAAAATCATGTTGAAAATTTAGCACAAAAAGCCAGACAGTATGTAGTTCGGAAATGAAAGGTTCAATTAGGGTTTGGTAAAGGACCAATCTTCAAGACCTAGCCATTTTTCTCCCTCTTCTCATAAGTGATTACTTACTTGCTACTAAATCCTTTTCAAAACTTTCAAAAAGATTTTTCCCCCCTACCGAACAACCCTGACAGAAGATTAAACCTCCCAAGTTTTTTGGTCTGATGAGGTGCCTTTCCATTAGCCTGAACAAGCTCAAGCTTGAGATATGAGACCAATCAGGGCGACTCCATGCATTGTCACTTCGTAGAAGTGTCGTAGTCGGGTGGTTTAAGTACTTGAATTGAAATTCAAAGGTCGTACGTGGTCCGATCCCAACACAGCAGTGTCCTCTGGCAAGGCATTAATCTACATTTGCCACTCAATACCCAAGAGAGAAATGGGGACCCGGTAGGATGACGACAGCATTTGTGTTAGTAATTGCCTATGCCCTCACAGTGACCATAGTGTAGTAATAGTCCCCAGGGAGTGGAGATGGTGCACATTGTGCGTGAATAAATCTGATGACCGGGGTAATAAGGGGGATTATTGGCTAATCAAAGGGATTGTAATTCTAAGATTAACTTCTCTGGATCAGAAAATTATGGCTAATGAGGACGGGCCTACGTTGGTTTGACCCCCTGTAACCGATTACGAATGTGCGCCATGTTTGCCGAGCTGCCATTTATGAGGAATTAGTTCCAGCTTTGTGTGCTATATGTTTTGTTAAATACACCAGCCTCGAGGCAGGTAAACCAATCAAAAGTTGTATCAAAAGTCGTATCAAATGATTCAAATTATATCGGCCCTGTTCAGATGGAGTGATTAAAATGCAATAAAAGTATGAAGAGTTCAACAAATTGTGTATCATTTTTGGGAAAGTTTGAAGTTAAAATTTGAGGGTGACCTTTGATTAAACAAGACATAATACAGCACTGGTGGTTTTTGTGTATTATACCAAGGATAACTTCTTGATTATACCACAGATTAGTGAGCTATCTTTGAGAAAGAGGTCTTAAATATCAAATAAGGTCTAGAATATATTTAAATGGTTTTATAGCATTGATAAAGTCAATACAATCACCATCCTTCAAAGTCCATTATCAGATCAAGGAGTAGGGAAGAATATTTTTATGTCATCTTATTGTTAATAAATTAAATTGGTATTCCATTAACTGTGGGAACATAATTGCTCTATGCACAATGGAAACTCAAGAAGAGTTAGGTTAGTCGTGTGAGAAATGGAATTAAATATTATCGAACACCCTAACGATGTCAATGCCATGGGAGCACTACCTCAATTCACAAAGTGGTCCCGTCTTGCACAGTTTGCCTCTAATGACTCTTCGACGAGGATCCAAGGTCCTTTTTGTTGTATCTCCGCGGCTAGACGTCATTCCGCAAATTGAAATTCCCACAGCTTCAGGCAACGAAGGTTAATAATTGCAAATGTTTAATGCCTTTGGTTGCGTTTGTTTGCCTGGAAGTGGCACTTTTAAGAGTTTAGATACAGAAGAGCTAAAGCAATAGGACGACAATCGCACACCTGCGGAATTGACATCGTCAAATTGTGAATGCCTGTCTTGTTTGCTTGCGAGAGTTGTTGTGTATCTTGGAGGCATGTCTATATGGCAAGTTTGATTCAATAATCGGATGAAAATAATTGAGCTTTTGTGGATTAGATAATACCATTTTGCTCTTGCAAATTTGTAGTTGACTGTGTCTTTTCGTTGAAGGTTAAATGCCTAAGGGGCTTTTGAGATTCTAAGTTAAATGCTTTGTTACAATGTGCTGTGCTTGGCCTTTCAATGTCAGTCATATCTGTATATATGCACAGGATGAAAGATGTCAGATTTTGAGATAGAAACATCAAGCTTTTCTTTGATTTGCAGAAAAAGAAGAAATTGTTGTTAATCTCCATTGTAAAATTTAATGCGTGTGTTGTTGATTGTCGTTAGCTTTATTTCCATCCCAATTCCTAAGAGAAGTCAGGAAACACATTTGAAAAAGGATTTTACATCTTACTAAACTAAGTATCAGATCAAAATTCAGATCAGATTAATATTTACAGACACACATTATATGGTTTTGAAGTATGATACAACCAAAGTTTTAAAATGGTATATATATATCTGTCATCCATATTTGTCACATAAATGTAGACATGCATGAGTGTATAGAAAATGCCACTGAGCATTATTATCTTATCTTCGTGCTCTTCCGTGTTTATTTCAAAATGAAAAAGCCGGCAGTCGGCTGACACGTTACATTCCTAGGTCAAAGGTCGAGTGCGCTCTCTCAAGGACCATGTGAATGTCATGTAACAATGTCATAATGGTAGAGATATTGCAAACATTCCGAGATAATGTTATAATTCATGTTCTGATAATAATTTGATCTGTCTGTGGTTGAAACACTTCCGTTTAGTATTTATTTATCAATTTAGAGCAATGTGATGATCGATCAGAAACAGTTATTGTAATGTAACAATGTCTGCAAGAATGATGTTAATATTATCTTCTAGAGCTTTTTACACTAAATGTACAATTTAGGTGAGAGAAATATGATTATCAGCTGATTTAGGAGATGAAATTTAGTAATTATTTAAACTAATTTAGATTGAAATAATGTCTCTGCATGGAGTTACATGTAACTTCCACCCTATTGAACATTATATGTGCGGACTATGCAGTCGTGAGTCATTTTTAGCCTTATTTTGTGTGCAGTATTTGTATTTCAAACTTGTAAATATGTCTTGATAATAGGAGTAATAATTAAAACTCATATTTTGAATAGACCTATAGGATACTAGCATGGAACCCCAACTATTCTAGACCCAAACATTTTTTGATGACAGGTCTCTTTTCGAAAAGTGACCCACAAAACGATCGATACCCAAAAAGCTAAAATTATTTAGGTCGTTCTTGATACTACCAAGGGCCAGAAATACCTTCTGGAATCTTTTTTCACCTCATCCAAGGGATTTAATCATTATTTTGGCAAGATTTCAATCCAAATAATGAGGGGTATTACTCGAAAAGTGGCAAGAATTGGAGGAAATGGAATGATAACCATGACCGTGATTGGATGAGACTGTGAAAATGGAAGGATAATATTGTTTCCCTTTCCCAAGAGAGACTGTAGGACTGTTTGTGATAGAGAGTTCTAACTTCATGGTAAACTTGAGATTTATACTGACTTAGGGTGGGGTCAACCCATCTCTAGTGGTAGGCATATTGAGGATGAGAAGAAGAAAGTATAGCCCCTTTTATTTATCTAAGAAAGATGGAGGGAGGAAGAAGGAAGAGGGAGAAAGAGAGAAGAAAAAGACACACACGAGAGGGGCAGACATGTAGTCGTTATAACTTCTGAAAAATGTGGATCCATATTGGCTAATTTCTAGGAAGTTGCATTTGTGTAATTTAGCATTGAATGCTTGTTTCCAAGATTTATACAACCGGTCCCAGAAGTATTAATACACATAAAAGATTGTTTAAAAGTGAATTTCCGTTTCGGTTTAATAAAATTTGGAGTGGACTATTAGGCTATTATTATTATTATTATTATTATTATTATTATGTAAACATTTTTAACTGTACATAACCTATCCATAATCCTGAAATTGCTCTTAATATCCGCTTTGTCATTGGAAAAAATGTAGAGCTGAATATGTTTGGAAAAGCATCGTAGTAGGTCCATGTAGGGTCTATGGTCCGTGCAGGGTCTATGGTCTATGTTGTTAGAAATTAATGGGTCTGAATGTCCTCTAGGGGAAGGGGCTTTATAGTTTAAATAGATTCTAGCTTTGAAGTGGATCGCTTGAATCACTCAGTAATAATAAAAGGATAAATAAAGACTATTCTTAATAGAGCAGTGCAAGAAAAAGAAGCTTTACATAACGTCCTTGTTTTCACGAAGTGACGGTAGTGAGGAAAATCGTAACGCAAAGTGAATGCAATTTTGTTTCACTACCGTCACTTCGTGAAAACAGCGACGATAAGTGCTCAAGTAATCCCATCACAAATGATGCACAGTCAATTAAGTAGTTCTGGGGGGTGTTTCATAAAGCCGTTACGCATGACTTTACAAATAACTTATCTATGAAAAACCAAATGGGATGTTCAATCATTTTTTAACTGCATTAACTAAAGTTGAACTGTGCAGATGTAGATTAACATTCTTATCATGACAAACATTTTTAATATAAAGTATCTTTTTTTGCCATAATATAAATGAGATTATTGGAAATATAGTCACACTTTGTGAAAACATCAGGAAAAACTTTGGGCATCCTATCTGGCACTTAATATTCATGTCGTTTGTAAAGTCATGCGTAACTTTACGAACAGCTTTATGAAACACCCCTCAGTTATCATAAAATAACATTAGCATTGTTTAAGTGATCTGGTTTCTTCTTCCTCCAGAAGGTCATGTGAAGCAGAAGATTTAATGTTTTCAGATTTTGATTAACTTTTTATGTTATTCCAACTGTTCAAACAATGTTAATTTGTCCATAAAAGTTGATTTGAATACAACTACTTCCCGAAACTGTTTTTTTTTAAATATAAAGTTTACAACATTGGCCAGCTCTAATACTGTTTCCTATTCAAAGTTCTTGTATGATATGTTTTTCCTATTTAAAGGATTTACATTATATGTTTTTCCTAGTGAAAGGACTTACATGATCGTTACTTATATGATACTGTTTCCTATTCAAAGGTCTTATATGATATGTATTTCCTTTTTAAAGGACTTATATTATATGCTTTTGCTATTTAAAGGACTTATGTGATAATTTTGTTTTCTTTCCCCATTGTCCATTGCTATATACATATGTCTCTTCACTTATAACACCTGCTTTAGTGCCAGAAGGACTTGCACTCATCCTTTAACTCAGCATTTAACACCCTTCTGGCTTTCAGCCGATGATAGAGTTCATTTCCACCTAATTAATCACCTGCCAGTGAGATGATGGAGTGGTATACCTATAACCAGCGCATTGTAAACCACAACATTTAGATTCCCTTTTCTGTGTGGTTTGACCCCTGCATAACCACATGTGCCCTTTTCACACCTGCATCTTAATCACCTTAATGTACTATTGTTTTTACTAACTTATTACAAGTTCACTTGTTTACATTTTGAATGCTGGTTATTCATATTATATGATCATTGCAGTAGGAAATATTTGATCAAAATTTTAATTAAGTTGCAAGATTTTTATTTTCTCAGATTTTTGTGAATCCCAGTTGCAATGATTCTGTTATTAGTGTATATGTGTGCAAACTTTACAATTGCATTACTTGTACTTACCCCAAAAAGGGACAACATTAGAGAGAGTCTATAGCACAGCTATCTTAGGAAGATGAAAAGTCATTCTACATTTCCTTTCCCTTCTTTCTTTTTTTAAGGGGAGGGGGAGGGGGGGGGGGGGGGTTAGGAATGGATAGTGTGTTTGGGGGTTTACTTGATAATATTTAGTCTCGGTGGTCTGTAGTAAGAATAAAACGCTATGAAGTTCAAAGTTTAAACAAAACTCTTTTTATCCAACAAGAACCTGTTCAACACATAAACACATAACACTGATTGACTGGAGTTGTGGAGAGAATGGTCTAACAAGTGTTAAATGGGACCTGCTATGAAGACAAAAATTGGAATAAAGAGAAAAATAGGTCTGAAAACTTGGCATTTCTGAATTGGTTTGCTTAAGGTCAAGAAGTCAATGGGCTTTTAGAAGTTTATGACGGAAAGAGCTCCATAATGGGGTCCTTTGTAGGTGAACTTGTTGTTTGGTCTGGAGAATCGGAAATTGCAGTATTTTTTTCTCTTTGGTGTAAGGACCTGTTCTACCATACTTGAAAGTTAACTGGCTCTTCAAAGAGGTGCAAATGATTGGTTGAGTTCCTGTGTGTTTCAAGTTTAGCTCTGCATCATCACTTTTTCACACTTTATCAAAACGTGATGGTGTACAGAAGAAAGAAAATACGCCTTCATGTATAAAAGTTCAGGAAGAAATTAAGTAAACCTTTTGAGAATAAGAAATTAACAATACTCATATATGTATTCATCATTTAAGAAAATGTTAGAAACAATATGTATTATGCAAAGTATGTATCTTAAAGGGACTATGTCCCATTTGCAGGCCCCAAAAATGAAAAAGTTAAATTCCAACTGCAATTGAAAGATAATACTTATTTAGAACTTCCCTAAAAAAGGTGGGGCTTGAAAATGTCTTCAAGTGGGAAAATAACGACTATTAGTTGTCAAATCGACTTTAGGGCTATAGAGCCCAAAAGTAATAGTCTTGATTTTCAGACAATTGTACCGAATGGTCATACGTTTTATGCTGCGCAAAGATTCAATCAGTTTAATCTTGGCCATCACAAGAAGTGGGTTCTTGATGTAGACAAATGCTCATGTACCCTTTACAACTCTTTTCATGTATGTTATTACCAAAGAAGAAAAAAAGCCAGTCAGTCGCTCAATAGTGTCTGACAGTGAAGTCTAGCAAGTAAACGGGTTTCCTTGCATAATTTGAATATGAGGACACTGCTAACATTTAAATTTCACAGATAGGACATACATGACATAATTCCTGCAAAGTTCTACAAAATTTGAGGTTGGCTGCAAAAGGGACATAGTACCTTTAAAATGTTATATGAAAAAAGAACAAGAATACCTTGTTGAATTTAACGCTTTACGGTTTGTTTTGATTATGAATATCTTTCGGAATTGGGGTCTGCTTTCTTTCCAGTTTTTGAAAATGACACTTAATTCCTTCCGCTCTCTGCCCTTGAACTGAAGTCTGTCATAAGTGCTCCTTGTACCTCGTAAGTCACGACCAAGGTTAACAACAAACAATCAAGCAGTAGGTCTTAAAGCCAGTTTAGACCAGAAGAAACCTATATGAAATTGTATTAAGAAACATTATAAAAGGAATGGGGCTCCTGCGTTTGCTCCAGCGACAATCTCTCTGAGCATTATTTATGTCATTAAAAGGATAGGGTTAGGGTTAGGGTGGCATCTGGGTTATAGGTTAGGTTTAGGGTTAGGGTTAGGTTTACTGTAGGTTAGGTTCAGGGTTAGGGTTAAGATAGTGTTCGGCCCAGGATTGCATTTAGGAATATGGTTAGTGTAGGAAATCACAGTGGAGCAATAATTGCAGAAGTGTCGTACAGCCTATTGAACCAAAGAATCATTGTATAGCCAAAGGGGCATACACACACATGAAAAATGTTTCTTGTGAAGAAACGTCATATGAATAAATTGGTTTCAAGAGGTCAGCTTATATTGATGTCATGATTTCATTTGAGGATTCAAGATAAAAATTGGCTGGTCATTCATGTATCGGTTTTCATATACGTTTTGATGATCATACTAGAAATTTAAAGTTGTGTCTTCGATGCTAAAAATTCTGTTTAGCCATGCAACATTTTTTTGTATACATTTTAAATTGTGACTGCTTTCACACTGGAAAAGTTTATTACCTATCATAACATGCTTTTCGAAGAGCTATACAATGAATTTTGGCAAGTCTGAACGGGGAGTTGGTCAGAGGAGGCCAAGCATTGAAACCTATGGCCATTTGACTCAGCTCAGCTGGGGGTAAATTGATCTCCGTCCTCTGTGATTGGTTTGTTTAATTTCTGTTGTAGTTATCCTTGAAGTACAACTGTCACCAGGCATTAGCGATAGAGTTGCCGACTCTCACGCAAACCCTGTCCGGATTGTGGGTCCAGAAAGGGGCAGATCTGACCTCTATTTCAAATCAGTGTTATTCTGCAGCCTGTCGCGAGTATCAAATTGGCCATCGGTAGGTCCAAAAATTTCTGAAAGCTTTAAAAACTGTCCTCCTTGTGCGGTAAGGTATGTCAAAAAATGGAGCAAGATGAAAGCAAACACGGAAGGAAGCTGGTGGTCGCATTTGTCAATGTCTTCCAAACATATGTTCCAATTAGTAATCATTGTTAATAATTTTTTGATAGGATATAGAAGAAATTAGTAAAAGGGAATGGATACCGAAATGAGTTTTCTGGCTTGCAAGCTATGCGTCCATTGGATGCTTGAATTCCCTGTGTAGACTTGCATGGTCTTGGCAACCTCGGGGTGGGAATCACAGGTCTGTGGTATTTTCGACAACTACCTGCCAAAAAAGGAAGTCTTCATTGTGTCTTTCCTGCACAATGCACCCCTAAAATTCATGGTCTGTTTCCTGGAGGAATTCACAACTGTAGCTGAAGAAGGACCAGGGGTGCATTGTTACCCCTCTCATACCTCTCTTTATATGGAGGGGTAACGGGGGAATTCATGGAACATTTTCAACCAATTTATTTCAAGGGAAAAATCATTAATGTATTAAGCTTGATGCTGCATGGCAGGGTAACTTTCAGAATTTACATTCATCTCGTGGTCCCTTGGTATTAAGCATAAATGGGATCGGGAATGGCGAATTATCACCAGTTCAGAGTCTTGAAGGGGTAATGAAGAATCATTATGGGGATGAAATGGGGCGTAATCGAGGAAGATGAGGGGTGTGCTTTGTCCCCCTTCTGCGCATTCTAGGTGGTATGTTATCCCCGTCTCTAAGGGGTAGACCATTTTAATTGATTAGGATACTACTGTTGATAGCCTAATGACTATTTTGAATCGATTAGCTTGTAACTTGTGAAGATTTCGAAACATTTGCTTGGGTCGCTTGGGAATAAGGAATAGGAAAAGGAAGCAAATTATAATGCATCTATGAGGTCTGTTCAAAATGGTTGATTCATGTCTTAGTTGATGCATCATTTTATTTGGATAAGTTGTTGTGAAGTTGTTTAAAATATACAAGTTTCTAACAGAAGACATTATAGATTGCATGACAGTATTTGATAATGGAAAGACCCTTCTATGGGAGATTTAACAGTCAGACAGGCCACTTGCTTCATAAATTTCCTTCCAAAAAAATTGCTTGTGAAATCCACTCCCAAACATGCATAAGATAAATATGGCAACCCAAGAACTCTCCATTTCTTTTTGTATATGCCACATACAAAAAAAGTGAATACAAAGCAGAAACCCCCCTAATTTTGTGCTTTGTGGCAATGTACTTCAGAAAGTCACACCTTACATAATTGAATACAAGGTTTATTGAATCCACGTGCATGGGTTCTTCCTCAAGTGTCTTCACTAAGTCGTGACACCTCACTATAAAGTCGTGGATGAAGTGCCATTGATCTAAATTGAGTAATCTCAAGTTACTGTTAGCACTTCAAATCTTGTCAACTATTTTATAAGTGCTGTTTAATCCCATTCTTGCCCCCTTTTAATCTCATTCTTACCCCTTTTCCATTACATTCCTGTACCCTTTTAATCTCATTCTTGCACCTTTTCCATCACATTCCTGTACCCTTTTAATCCCATTCTTGCACCCTTTTAATCCCATTCTTGCCCCCTTTTAATCCCATTCTTACCCCTTTTCCATCACATTCCTGTACCCTTTTAATCCCATTCTTGCACCCTTCCCAGAGCAAAGCTGTTATTCCCTTTCCTATAGGATTGGTATGAACTGAAATCTCCAAATGTTGTTTCAAATATAAATGTAATAAAATTCATCTTTAGATTTCTTATTCAATCAACACAAAAATGGATGCATTACGTGCAGAAACTTTTTCTCTTTCTCCTTATGCATCTGGCGCATTTTGTAGGGCTCTGAATGAAAAGTTATTCTCCCCCTCTCAATTGTTACTTTTTTACACTCTTTAAAGCCTCAGTATTTGACAGGATTTGTCTTTCAATCTTCCTCTGTCAATTGTAAAGCCCTATATGTGACACTTTTTCAGAAATGTTGTGAATGTTTTGTTGTACATGCATTGTCACCACATTTTTTCAGTCTTTGGCACCAGAATTGTACAGAGATCTCATTGTTACAACACACAATGAGCGAAGACACTATATACCACCTATTTTCGTCTTTTGGAAGCATTGCAAATATTGATGCTGACTTTTGAGACAACAACAATATGTTGGGGAACCAAAAACCATGTTTTCTAAGCAACTTCTCACCTATTCCACCTCAGCGATGCCCAGGCCAGCCATGAATGTTCACCTTTGTAACAAACATGTTTTTCGACTCTCCCTACTGATGGGATCCCCTATTTTGACTGGTTTCCATGTCTTTCAGAAGCATTGCAAATATTGATGCTGATTTTTGAGACAACGACAATGTGTTGGGGAACCAATAACCATCTTTTCTAAGCAGCTTCTCACCTATTCCAACTCAGTGATGCCCACCTTTGTAACAAACATGTTTTTTAAATCGAGTCTCTCTCTACCGATGGGATCCCCTATTTTGACTGGTTTCCATCACTCCTCGCCCCCGTTTAGGTCCCCCTGATGGTACATTTTGCCCCCCTGTGATCCCACTCCGGGCGGCGGACAAATGTCACTTATTGACCCTCCCTCTTAACCTTTTCTAATTCAGCTAACATCCCAAAGCTAAGCTTAAGATGATACTTGTCTCTTTTGTTCGTTGCCTCTTTCCTGTCTATTTTTAGAAACAATTACGGTAGAAGTTGCTAGCTCTACATGTATGTACTCTCTCTTGGTCTGAGGAGTGGACCTATATTATCATTCAAAGATGAAAAGAAAGAGTGTATATAGATGTAGAGTGAAAGAGGGGAGGGAGTGGAATACTTTTGTACACACAGTACTAATAGTATATTGTACCTATACAGATAACATTAACAACTAAACTATTCTTACCCTTACCTAGTTTTGTAATTTTTTAAGTATGTAAAAAAAAAAATGATTTGTCAAAAAAAATTGTTTCTTGAGAATGTGACATATTGTTCAACTTGTTCCACTGAAAACAATTTTCTCAAGAGGGGGACGAGAAAGAAGATGGTCCTCGTTGTCATTTAAGCCAAAATGACTTTTTAAGTCACTATGACAAACTAATTTAGCCATTCTTAATTATCCCTGGTAATCAGTGCCATTGTGACTACATTGTGTTCGACAGCAAATATGCCACTGGATGGTCCCTGAAGCTCAGAGACCCATTTACTACCTTCTAATTCCCCAATCTAGAATCATGGACCTTCGTAGTAGGTCCATGTTGGAATACACTTTCCTATAGAGTTTTTTTTATCTAGAGCTACTAGTTGTTAGCATTTTTGTTCAGAAGGCCTAGTTGATATTCATGACAGAAATTGTCTCGCTGTCTGAGCTTTCTTCAGTTAAAACGTAGAACTATAGCTAATCTTCAGTTACAATCGTTTTTGCAGCAAAGAATGATCATTGTAACATTTTTTAATTACCATTTAACAGCATGAATATGGACTTTCTCGTGAAATGTGTGAAAGTTTCTTGCATGTACAAGTTCATGATTTTACAGCAGACATCTCCAAAATTTTCTATGATTAATCTGGCACATTCCCAATAATATTGACAACATCTTCTGCAATTGTCTATAATCTGTAGCTATGCTACATCAAAATATTGTTCAATGTCTGTTCTGTGTCATCCCTTTCCTGTGATGTACTCACAAACAGCCTTGTCTGTCACATCAGAAGAAAACAAAAATGATAATAGGCTTGTCTTCATCAGCTTGAGTTTGCCAAATAACCCGTTATTTTCAGACTCGGGGATAATTCCGAAGCTCGAAACTGCGTCTTCACCAGACCGATACAATCATCACAAAATAGCTTGGACGGGCGCTAATTAGCCCGCTATTTCCCAAATAGCAGGATATTTTCTCGACCAAATATCCTGCTAATTGCAACTGCGGGCTGATAAGGACGCAAATTAACTGGCTAACTTGCGATCGGGACAGTTAAAATAGCGGGTTATTTGGCAAACTCGATCTGATGAAGTCAGGCCTATAGAGAAACATGTGGTGGTTGAAATCTCGCAGATAAACTTTTTCCTCCAAATCGAATAATCAAACCAATTCTTATGAACGCAGTATCTCCTGAAAAAGATTTCCGCACTCATGAGTATTTTGAAGTAGGCCAAATCATTGCCTTCATCAGGAAACCATCATCTGGCTACCGGTACTTCTATTATTTACAAGAATACCAGTAGCCCCTTAATTGTAATCTCCGGACTTTGACGTCACTAGGGGAAGATGCTTAAATGACAACAAACATGTAGCCCCCCAACTAATCCCTTCTTTAATTTCTCTTTGAAAAATATCAAGAGTCAGGTTGTTCATCAAGTCAAAGAAGTCACATTGAGAACACATTAACATACAAAGTTTTTTTTGTTGGGGGTGGGTGGGGGATTGGGGCCTCAGCTGGGGGATGTTGCTCCATAATTCCTTCAGATTATCTGCATGGTATTACATTTGTGTGAATGTAGTGTTTATTGCTTTAGAAACATAACCCATTGTTTTTGGAGTTTATGTAAAGTGCTACTAAAGGTACAAGCTTTATGACTTTTCTATTTCATGTACAGGATACAAACGACACTTCATGTCTGATTTACAATCTGTTTTCCAGTAAAGTTCATGAACTCTGGAAGTATTAAAGCTCCTCAAATATTTGTATTTTATGCTACATGGAATAGCTGAAATGTGGAGAATGCATTGTACTAATTGTAGCTGTTTACTAACAAGCTTTTCTTCGACACTGCGTATGTAATTTCAACTTAGCTAGGAACATTCCTGTCTCAAAAAACTGAAGTAAAAGTAGCAATTTACGGCAAAGTTTTCCCTTTTGCCTATTGTACCCCAGCTCCTCAAATATTCCTACTTGTAAGGACTGAAATAATGGACTAAATAGACAGGATTCCCTTGAAGTATAATGATGCTATTACTTCAAAGTCCTGTGCATCACTGCACAGAATTTGCTAGAGCTAGGTGATAAATACGATCATTTCTGTCCCCTCCCAGCGAAAAGGAACTCTTTTTAAATTTGTCCTCCCAGGCTCCTCCATTCGGTCACTGTGAAATTAACATGGTCAAAACACAGCATCAAGGTTCACACAGGACTTAACTTAAAATTTGCTGAATCTCATGTGAACACACCCCATTCCTTGTATTCTACCAGGTAGACTTATCATGTTGATCCATTTCATAATACCTGGAACAACATATAACATACCTTGTGTTCACACTATCATAATTCATTGCGTAGCTACAGTATATAATGAGTACTTAACTTTTTTTTCTAGTCTGAATGTCATATAAAGAAACGTTGTGTAATGAAACGTTCTATACCGGTAACATAAAAACGCATATAAACTTGATAAAGAATCTGGATCCTGCTCTAGTGTGAATGCTGTATCATACAAAAATTGTATAAATGGGCGGGGCTTATTATGATCGTACACTGATGATTAGCCAGCTGACATATCAATCGACCTCTTTAACTTTATTTTGTTTATACAACATTTCTCTACAGACTATAAGATGTTGTGTTCTAGTCTGTATACTCTGTTCGCTGTACGATGAGTCTTTATACAACGTTTCTTTGATTCGTATGTATTTCCTCCAGTGTGAACAACCCATAAGTCAGTCACTAGGCTTCCAAGTGTTGACTAGAATGTGGAATTTCGCTGTCACCTTGTAAATGTAAGGCTTCTTATTCATCTGCCTATAAAATTAATGTCGTCAAAGGAACATTGTTTATTTTCGCCTCCTTAGTAGCATACCTTGTGGCATTATCGTGGATTAATTCATTCTCGGCTCATTGCACTACCTTTTAATGTATAGGTGAAATTGACAGCTTCATGGTGTCGTGTTGACTCAAATCTTGGATAAGTTTGGTACTTTGTAAGATCTTTTTGTAGGAGCTAGTATCTAATGATGCATCAGTTTGCTATCAAACTTTCTAAATTCTTATTTAACTGGTTTTATAATTCCTTACCGTGCTTGTGTTTATGTCTTTCTTTTCAAGTATAGTCATATTGCTATATTTGTACTTTTCTGTGATTCCGTGTTTTAATGCCTTCACCGCTTCACAGTCACAACTTAAATTTTTGATAAGTTTGTTACTTTGTAAGATCTTTTTGTAGGAGCTAGTGTCTGATGCATCAGTTCGCCATCAAAGTTTTTAATTCTATCTGGTTGGTCAGATTCTCTTTTTCCCTGATGTTATGTCTTCCTTTCCAATAATAGCATACAGTATTTCTTTGTTCTAAACGGATGTTCTTCACCAACTTTTTCTAATTGCAATTCTCAGTTTCATACTTTTCTTCATATATTCATTATTTTTAAAGTAGTACAGTAGTGCACAATGCTTCAAATTCACAATACAAAGATAAAATGTGATGGTGGCTTTAATTTTCTTTTGTTTTATTTTCAGTCACCTTTTTCCAAAGCAATCTTAAGTATGAAATACATTAGAGCCTTTAAATGTGGGTGTTGATTCTGATATAGAGCCATGACAATTAATGAAGGGATGTCAGTTTTCAGGTACTGACATATTTCCATTGCAGCACTTTGTACAGAACATTGGGTGAAAACATGTGTGATCCCTGTACAATGTTTTTGTGTGTATTACTTAGAAACATATATAAAACAAGATTTTAGATAAAGACCATTCCTTGGTATGAAGTAAGGGGAATATTCAAGAGTAGTCTGAGAAATACCTTTAGGAGACAAGGTATATAAAAACCTTTGCATGATGAGAAATTACCATGGCGATTTAGTTTACAGCTCAGCAGTTGTTCAAAACTGTGGACAGGTGTGATTGCGCTATGTGTCCATCATGAAAAGAAGAAGAGGAAAGAAAAAGAAAGGGATAATAAGATTATTTTGGAGGGGCGTGTTTGGCCTCATAACATGACCAATGACCCGAAGAGATGTGCCACACAGCTCGCCAAATTGCACAGGGTGATTTGCTTTGAGGATCTGTCTATGTATATGTAAGGATATATAGCCTGTACTCCTTTGAAAAATAACTTTTTTACAGTGCAGTTTGAAGCATGTGCATTGGAGCTGTCACCCAGTGACTTGTAAGGCTGTGTTCATACATTATGATCATGTTTAAAGCCCCAAATTCACCAAAAATTTGATGGAAAAATTTCACTTAAATTGTATCATAATGTGAAAGAGGATGTCATTTAAGACACATTTCTGCAAGGATTTTTTAAACAAAGGTATTTGAAGTAGAATATTGATGAAAGAATACAAAATTTAGGTTTTCTGCATACAACATAAAACCCAAATTATATATTCTAAATAATATCCTCTTTCACATTATGATACAATTTAAGTGAAACAATTTGGGCTTTAATGATAATACACCTGTAAGGAATTTGGTTTGAGGGCTTCACCGTACCGACTCAGATTTTACATAAGTTTGTTCCCTAGTAACACATTTCGAATCTACCTGCGAAATTCATGTATTTGATAAAATTATGCTCTTATATTTGATTCAATTATTGTTGTTTGAATTGCATCTGTGTTGTCAGTCAGCCAGTGATTTACTAGGCTGTCTCTGTACATTGTGAACATGTATTAGGTTATTAGGCCAAGAGCTGGTTGAGTTCTCACTTGTTTCTTCATTATACCTTCACATCATTCATGTAACTCCCAAGGCACTCGTTATCTGTCCCATTCGATATGCAGTTATGCTTATCATTTTTTTCTGTTCATGTGTGGTCGATGTGATTGAGATAAGGAAGGGATATGGGGGTGTAGGCTCGTTTACTCGTGGGTAATTTGAGCGTCTTTAGGTGGTTTCTCTGGAGAAAAACAATGTTTTTAATCATATCAAGACATGGAGTGTGAATGCATCGCTAAGTATCGTTGTCATGTTGCAAATTTGATATGAATTTTATGCTCTAGTTGTATGTTGCAATATTTCATATGCATGTACATGTATCATTCATTCATAGCCAGCTAAATAGTAATTTAAAAGTTTAATGTGAAATTATTTGACATCTAACATTCTTTTATCAGTGCCTGTCTTAATTCATGAAAAAAAGAAAATTTATGTAAACACACATAAAACATCTGCAAGTGTGAATGTGGCCTATTGTTTCAAGATAACTAACAAAAAGGAGTAATTAGGTACATACTCATACATTGTTACTGCTGAGGCTGCCTTCATATTAAAGTATAACTCGTGCAGAGGAGAGATTAGTCACAAGTGTGAACACGCTTTACATAATGATTGAGGGAGTAATGCAATACGTCTCATTTTAGCGCAGACAGATGTCAGTATCATTACGTTTGATATCGCATTTCATTTCGCGTTTCATGTCATGCAAGAACCACATCCTTATGTTGTTGTCTTATTTCATGAAAGGGTGATAGGGTTCATGCTAACTTCTCTTTTGTCTCTGAATTTTTGAGATAAATCATATCTGACCTCGATATGACATCCAGGGAGATACATGTAGAACAGAGACCTCCAGCACTGCTGCATTGTAGAACATTTGTATTGATCTTGCTTCATAAGAGTTATGAAATATTAATTATGGATTAAATAAATGTTTGATGCATAATTATGATTACCTCTTTTATTGATCACCTTGATAATGTGTTAATTAATTGTACATTAAATCATCTGCTGAAAGTATATTGAATATATGTGTTACATAAAATAATAAATACATATCGCATCATGATAACTAAATATAAATTATTAATATTATATATTTTCCTTTCTTCTTTTTTTTCTCATGAAACATCTTGATGCCCACCATCCTCTTACATCAACTTCCAATCTATCAGGTAAGTCATAAAAAAAAAATTCCATCCTTTTTTATTTAAATACAGGAAAAGTGAAATTTAGGACATGAGTTTAACTTTCCCTTTTTATCTGACCTCAATTTGTGGTTCATGTGGTAGATGAATGTAAAGGATGGCCTTATTTCCCCGTTTTAATCAACATGAAAAAGAATCGACTACCCACAACCTTAACATTTTTGTCACATGTTAGCCCATGTAGCTATATACAGGTATTGAGTCAGCTCATTGCCTCTGACCAAAATTTGTAAAGTTACAAAAAGTTTAAAGGCTGGTCCCATATGATGTACTATGACTGATAATGATAAGTTTAACCATAAAATGGCTTCTATGCAAACTGTAACTTGATGTGAGAATGATATTGTCTATGTGGAGCCAGAAGGGCATTAATTCAAATCATAATACACAAGTTAATGTCGTTATAGCTCTAAACAGATCATATTTGATATTGATGTTACAGTAATGCCGATTAGAGAAAATAGATGCTGTGTTATAGGCCCATTAGCATATACAGGTATTGCATGGGGAGCATATTCAACCTGCAACATCCAAATTCAATATCTTTTCCATGTAATCTGTAGGAGGCTGATTTTTTTAGTTTAAGTGTGTATCTATCAGAAAAAGCACCATAGAAATAACTATATTATTAATGACATGATTACAGATGATATGGGACTCGCACTATTGATTGTTGAATGCAGTCACATTGTATACATTGTATAATTACATGGCATTAGATCCTTGTACAAGTATAGGAGCTAAAACCCATCTTGCTTTCAAAAGACAGTATGACTGTATAAATGGTGAGAGTCGTACAATGTTTGCTTTGTTGGATGATAGATGTGATGGCCGAATTGAATGTCAAAATGCTCATTACATAAGTGGGCGTGGCGTGTCATCTCTGACAACAGATACATCTATGTCTGCTGTGGTTATGTAGGAGTATGTTAGAGGGTTTCACTGGTCTTTTAATAGTTCAACTTTTCAATGGGGATAAGACATCATTATGAAAGAAAGCATCTTGGAAGGGATTTGTAACCTAGATGAGGATGAGCCATTTCTATAGCCCTTCTAAATCTAATTTTGTTTTCTTCAGTTTTTAGTCCCATGGGTTCTGTTGAGTACTAGCGTTGTGGTTAGGAGTAGGATTGATGGTAGTGTTGTATTATTTTCATTGGACCACTAGGACTTTGGGCCATTTCGATGTAAGACTATTGGAATGTAGAACTGATGGGATGAATATAAGACCACTTTGAAGTATGACTAATTGGACATCAAACCAAAAGGACAAAATAGGACATTTCAGCAATTGATAGGGTGTAGGACCAATAGGACATATGACTAATAATAAGAACTAATAGGACATACATGTAGGACCAAAGGACAAGGGACCAATACGACACAGGACCAGTAGGACATAGGAACAATAAGATTTAGAACCAATAGGACATAGGACATAGAAAACTAAATAGAAGCAGGCCCATGAAGTTAGTATCACATTCTGTCATATCGCCCTTTGTTTAATTATAAATTAATGAAAAGGAGAAAATCACACCTGACCAAATCCTTCTTTCATCAAACTCATGAAGGAAGGAAATAATGAGAGGCACTTCCAGATTTGAATCAGTTGGTCTGGGAGACGAGACCTAAAATACATTCCATGTCCTTCAAAACTTTGTGTCAAGCAAGAACCTGTCCATCAGCCTTTTCACACACAGCTAAAATTCATCGTATCTAGAGATGATTAGAATCATCGTAAAGTTTTAAACATGTTTATAGACAAAATTTCCCAGTGTGAACATCGTTTATACGATGTTGGGATAGATACGAAGTCGCGATCCATACGCCCCTAAAAGCAGGCTGCAGATACGAAGTTCGTATCTAGTGAGCTTGACATTTTGTGTGTGAAAGGAAATTCGTGTTTAAACGTGTTTAAACTGAATGGAGCGTGCGCTTTGATTGATGTGACATGACCTTCAATGCGCAATGGCACTACTGCGCATTTTACTGCAGTAGTTAATCACGAAACGATTAACGATCGCACCGAAATTTCTGTGTGTGAAAGGCTCGTGATTAGTTTAAACACGTTCGAAACACGTTTATACTAGTCATGTTTATAGAATTTTAGCTGTGTGTGAAAAGGCTGCATGTCTAAACCACACTATACATGGTGTTGAAATATTTGTCTTTTGAGAGCCAGAGGACGTTAACTCCATGTAAATGTATATGGTTTCATTAACACCCTTCATGCTATCAGCAGATCAAACATTCTCTTAGAACTACAAAAAAACAAACAAAAAACAACTACATGGCAATCGAGAAAACTCTCGCCATATGGTTTGAATGCCACACATATATATGGCTGCTTTTATTCCAGCGTGGTTCTTTTGAGGATATCTTGCTCATACATCTCCAGTTTATTGTTATTGTTCGTGTTCAGGATCGTGCTAGACATACAGTTTATTGCCGTAATAAATTTCTTCTTCAAAGAAAACGTGTAATAAAATAAATATTATGGGGGAGTTATTGTTATGTGTAAATGCAGTTGCGGAAGTCATTTGTCATCATGATATCGTTTTGTGACAAATATCCTTTTAATAACTTTGATATCTTCTGGGGAATCAGATATAATGAGCTGTGCACGTATACCTGGGTACTTAACCATCAATAATTCGGCAGCAACGAATGGGATAGAACAATTAAGATCTTTCATCAGAGAGTGAAAAATAATCTTGATCACAAATAAGGAAGCAATGATAAAATGCCTTTTCCTGTGGGTTTTAGTTTATTACCAACCAGTTAAATTAGTAAAATCCCCTATTTCCGCTGTCATTGAAAACAATGGAAAGGTAGCCTTGGTATTGGTTCCTGTACTTCTGCGTGACATTGGGATTGTCATTTGTCATTTCTCTTTTCAGCTTGTCCCCCCCCCCCCTCTTAACCCCTTCACTACTGAATTCTCACATTCCCATAAGCTTTACACAGAACCCCCCCTAGTTCCTGTTGTCAAATAGTTAATTAAAATAGGTCATGTAGAATGGGCAATGGCGAGGTCGTAATAATGACAAAGTATATCATATGATGACAAAGGACTGATGATTATGCAAATTTATGCCTCTTCAAACTTTTGGATTTTCCATTCAGCAAAACTTGGGAGGATTTAAACAAATGTTGATTCTATCGAAGCATGGAAACAAGTTATGATTCATTGATTTATAAGTTGGAATAACTGTTTACTTTACATCTTGTTAAAACCATGCAATTTATCCATATTTTGACTTTTTAAGAAAGGGAAGGAGAGTTAAATCATCTGAGCCTGCTGAGAGCCAGAAGGGCATTATACCATAACATGTTTACTTTTAAATTGAGGAAACGTCCTTCTGGCTCTTGGTAAATCATCTGTGAGACACATGTACCTGTTAATTTACATCAAGTTCCTTGGTCGCATCTGGTATTCCTTTGGCATATACCTCGCCTTGGTCTCTCTCTCCCCTTGGTCTCTCTCTCCCCCTCCCCTATTAAGCTATATGCTCAAAGAAAGGGTAGGGGGAATTAGAAGTCTTCTAGATTACTGAGAGTCATAAGGGCGTTAAGTCAATTGTAAAGATAACTGTTTACATCAGCTCCTTGCATGGTCATATCATGTATGCCTTTGAAGGGTATCGCCCAGGTCTTTCACGTCATCACCTGCGATAGCATGGCCCCTTCCTTACACAGTCTCCTCTTGACCTCAGTGAAAAAGATGAAAAGAAAAATTAGTGAGTCACTTTAGAACAATTAAACCTTTGGGGTCAAGAACAGGTGGTGGAAGGAGCCCCTGTAGCTACAATCTCCTTTAATCCCTGAACTTGTCAAGTATCTAATAGCTAGATTAACATCTTTACAGCAAGTGCTTGATTCGTATCCATCAAGGCTCAAAGACGAATTATACTAATTGGAGTTTCTTACAATATGGCCTCTTTCTTTTACAGTTTTGTTTCATTTATGCTCTCATGTATTGTTTTATTTGTTGGTTTAAACTTAGATATCCTTTAAAGGAAACTCATGACAATTATTAAACTCATCTAGTTTAAACCAGCTTGAACGGATCAAAATTTGATACAACTGAAGGGATCATGAAAACCGAGTCCCAGACAGTTCAATGAACTTTCCTGTCCCAACTAATAGTGTGTTGTAATATCATTATACCATACCAATATCGTTGATAATTCATAATTGAGCCATTGGGTCAACTCAGAACAACTTCTCCAGACATTAAAGGTAATACAAAGTTTGGGGAAATTTTGAAAATTGGGTGGATAGTGAAACTTTACAATTTTGATATATTTGGATACCCCTGTGGAGGTATTATAAGCACTAAAAAAATTAACCCCTAAAACACTTCTATTTTCGAGAAAAATCGAATATAAAAATTAACCGGTGCTCCCGGTAAATTTTGATGAATTTCAAATAGCGCCTACGGCCGTACAATGGTAGCTGCGACCATGAAAATCTCAGAATATGTAGTTGTGATATATAATTTCCAAACGGGAATAGCTAATCGGACGATTTTAGTCAAGAAACATTGTTTCATAGCTAAATTGATATCTTGACCTTGAGAGGGAGCTATACAACATAAAGAGTTTATTATTTATAATTTCATAACTTTAGACTCGATTTCAACCGGGACAACGATCAATGAATATTGTAGGAATGCATATGCTTCCAATATGTTAATTTGAACCAAATTCATGACCCTATACCAAAACTTTGTAATACCTTTAAGCCATTTACATTGTACAGTCTTTACGAAAACTACCCACTATCATTAAATTTGTTCCTTGAAAAAGTAGTAAGGGGTCAAGTGGAACAAATTTTGAAGTAGACTTTGTCCATGTCTCTGGTCCTTCCTTTGTAAACAAAGAAAGGTATTCTATAAATTCATAAACATGGTGCGGGATTTATGACCCCAAATTTAGTATTTGCAAAGTTCAGTCTAAGGTCTTGTATTGAATGTCTGGATTGGTGCTTATTCAAAGAAGAAAATCTGTGCAAGTAATAATCAAAATAAGTTTCTGGTTTTGTAGAAATACAGTTTTAATCAAGTTTAGAATATAAATATTGAATGGAATCTGTTGTTCTGCAGTTAACTCTCTTGTACCAGAAGTTTTACAAAGAAGTGTGTGAAATTGGATTTTTACAGTCGTGTCTCAATCAGATATGATTATTTAGGTCTGGAGACCGCCCATTATTCGACCTGGGGTCGCCTGAGCCAGTTTGTAGGCGAAGACAGAGAGCTGACCTAGGGCGTGTTTATGCTTCACTTTTTCTGGCCAGAATCAGGCATCTGTTACGCGTTTAGTTTAAAACAAGGTTGCGTCCATGCTCACTTTTGTAGAATCATCGAAAAACGGAGATCACGATCGCCGATCGTAAACTCACAAAAAGATGCGTTTACAATTTGTAAACGCGTTTAAATGGGGTCAACGCACTGACCTCTAGTGGGTCTACGTAGCATGCACAGTGATGGTTTGCGAATCCAGCTGGAAGACCAATTAAGGCCACCCAAGGAGAATTGCCTGGAGGAGCCAGAGAAGTGAGCATAAACAGTACACCGTGGAACTGCGATTACGATGAGCGTTTACGATGAGCGTTACAAATCGCTCATTCTGCCTTCAAAATTTAAGCTTAAACGCACCCCAAGTGAACGTGCCGCTAAACCAACTCACATCTGTACATTGAATAGCCTTCTCACAAGTTACCCAGAGAATTGCTTTCTCAAAGACACTGTTCACATTCACATTGTTGTGAAATGATAATGTGTCAATTCTTTATCTTACGTTTTAATCTATCTCACACTTCTTAAGCCTGCTTCAGGTGGGATTAGAATCTAGGTATAATGGTAGGGTTAATACTAGTCCAGATTCAGTCCGTTCGTTCTTTTTATCCCCCACACACATCGCGGTCTCTCCACTGATCGCGCAATCCCCAAATTTCCGTCCACATGAACGTCCAGACGAATCTGCCAGTGTCGGGGGTCAAAAGTTCGCGCTAATGTATGCTGACGTAGTGCCTTCGCTTATGCCCCAATGAATATGCATTAGTAACATCGTCGAGCTTTGTTTGTATTAGGATTAGGTCAGCCCTGCCTGAAACCTTGGACCATGCTGAAACTCTACACGCACTGCCCCGATGCAGTGGAAAACACATGGGCCCGAATTCACAAAGCAAGGTTTGAGCTCAGACCGGGTTTGAGCTCAAACCTCCTTTTGTTTCGCCAAACCTCCTTTTGTTATTTACAAACCAGGTTTGTAAAAAACAAAAGAAGGTTTGGCGAAACAAAAGGAGGTTTGACCTCAAACCTTGGTCTGAGCTCAAACCTTGCTTTGTGAATTCGGGCCATTGGGTGGAAGTGTCCATGGTTTTAGCCACTTACTGGTGTTTGGCCTACTACCAGGGAGCCCAACTCCCTGATCTCTTCACATGCATGCAAACTGTATTCTTGTCTGAATTCAATAAGATTCTGACTTGCAATCACTGCCATTATCTCTCGTTGCATGAATACATCAGCAGTAAATTTAAGATGGTGGTCTCCTGCATTTGTCAATTAAGTTGAAATGATTTGTAAACCGTTGAATAAAGGTAGAATTATTATATAATTTTTGATTATATTATATGATCATAGGCCTATATAGTTGACTTTTATTAAAGTACCTCGTTTAACGAAATAATGATACTATCAATTATAATGATATGAAGGTCACTTAATTCAACATAAAAACGCTCAGGCATTTGACATGGCACATAAATATGTCTCTATACAATTGTCTTTCGTTCATGACTCGTACTCGTTGGAATGATGAGCCACAGACAAATTTTATTTATATGTATTTGTTATACGGGGCAAACTTTCATATTTTCTTTGGGGTATATCATTGAGCTAGTATTAGGAATTTGGACCACCAAGATTAAAGGTATTACAAAGTTTTGGTATGGAGTCATGAATTCTTTTCAAATTAAAATATTGGAAGCATATGCGTTCCTACAATATTCATTGATCGTTGTCGCGGTTGAAATCGAGTCTGAAGTTATGAAATTATAAATACTAAACTCTTTATATTGTATAGCTCCCTCTCAAGGTCAAGATATTAATTTAGCTATGAAACAATGTTTCTTGACTAAAATCGACCGATTAGCTATTCCCGTTTGGAAATTATATATCACAATTACATATTCTGAGATTTTCATGGTCGCAACTACCATTGACGGCCATAGGCGCTATTTGAAATTTATCAAAATTTACCGGGAGCACCGGTAAATTTTTATATTCAATTTTTCTCGAGAACAGAAGGGGCTAATTTTTTTAGTGCTTATAATATATCCACAGGGGCATCCAAATATCTCAAAATTGTAAAGATTCACTATCTACCCAATTTTCAAAAATGATTTCCCAAAACTTTGTATTACCTTTAATATCATTCTTACGTGTTTTTTTTTCCCGAAGGACGGGAAAAGGGGAAATCTTGTTTGGGAACATGATGATCTGAACAGGGGGTCGGAATACTTTAGGTGTCGGGAGGGGAAAATAAGAACGAACATCAGTGGACGAAAGACATTCGTGGTTTAAGAAGAAAAAGAGTGGGCCTATTCCCAATTCTTTTGGCTTATTATTTTATTTCCATCTATAGAGAGTGAGCAAAGAGCGGCAAAAAGTCTAATGGATGATCCAATACGATTTACTTTTGGCTGTGAGCGCGCAAGTGACATCAATCAGATTGTACGAGAAGTTTTTAAGTCCTAAATGATTTATTTGCAAAATTTACTTTCATTAAAACTTTTAACCGTATATTCGATTAAATGAAGCTTTAAATACTTAAAAGAGTTTAAGTCTGAAGAAGGATTTAGAACTTAAGAGAGTATGCGATACTGAAATATTGAGCCTCATGATATTCGTTATTAAATCTGAAAGGTTTGTGCCCGGTTGAAAAAAATCTCTTCGACTTAAAATAATAAACCATTCGTGCTTAGAAATAAGTCTTATTTTGTAGAGCATTATTCATGTTAATGTTATAACGGAAAACCTAGTCTGTGAACAGTATTGTAAGTGTTGCCTTGTTTCATTCACTTAGACTTTTATGAGGCAATATATTGAGTGGGAAGTGGTGAAAATAGGAACGAAAAGATATCTGCGGACGAAAGAGACGGATGGAGGAAGAAGAATATGTAAATTATATCTATCTTGGACATGTTTATTTTGACGTTCGTAAAGCATAGTTCATGTTCCAATTAAAAGGTGGAATAAACCTAAATTGCGAATAATAATAGGATTATTAATAATAATGATAACAATGACAACAACAACAAAAAACGATTTAAAAAAAAGTAATGATATAGTAATAACAATGATAATGATAGATGTTATATTCTACATCATTTATCTTAATGGTGTAATATTGTTCTTTATTTAATCAATGTTGATTTTCATGTTTCGATATGGGCATCAAGTATCCATGTGTTTGTTGTATAAGCCAGTGAAACGAAATCAAAAAGCTCTTCGGTATGTTCAAAGTATGGGGAATGGGTTCACATTAAATGTGACAGAATTCTACGAATACAAAGTCATGTTCATACCATCACACCCAACTGCAAAGTATGATGATTAAGCAGTATCTTGGGCAATTTAAAGAGAGAAACAAACGATGAAATCATCCCTAATAATCTAATCACAATGTAGGGATACAATATGGCAATAATTGTATACTTGTGCTTTGAGGTTTCCCTTTGTAGGTGCCCGTTTTTCCGTAAAGTACCCTTTTTGTTGGTGCCCCCCTACTTTGGAAGTTGCTCCGCAAGGCACTTGTCCACGGTAAGAGGAAACTGTTAAATCTCGAAGAACAAAACCTATATAATCTCACATGGCTATACTCCCCATATAATGTCTACAATTTCCATTTGGTATTTTTAAATTCATAAATTGGTTGTAAATTGCTCTGAAAAAATGTCATAAAATGCACTAAAATAAGGCTTATACTGCACCGGAGAGAATCTAGGATCCCAGAGCTTCCAAGGCCCCTGGACCCCAGCATAAAGGGACTTCACACATCGCGCTGGTGATGTGATTTCAGGGTGAGAGCTTCCGAGTCAACGCTCCTTCCCCAACTTCAAGAAAGCTTCCTACGCCTATAATCTACAATATCTATTTTTTATTAGGAACCTATAATCCACAAGCACCATTTTTTAATATAGGTTCCTCACATTTTACTTGAAGTTTTATTTATTCCACATTTTACAGAAAAACAGTTTATATTCTTTCAATTTTTTATTTTTATACAGGCGTATATTTTATAAGAGTAGATTTCACACAAGAAGAAAAACAATTAAAGATTTCAAATCAAATATAATGTACGGAAAATAAGTACGAAATTTCAAAATATGTAGATATAACGGGCAAGGTAAAACAATGTAAAATGTGGGGAGCCTAAATAAAAAGCATAGCTTGTATGTGAATAGGCTCCCGTACTTAATCGGACATGTGAATTGAGTTTCTTTGTAACTTGATTATATACCGTTACCATAGCTATATGATTTCTATTTCATATGTATGTCTCTATACTGTAAATTGTGGAGAGAGCAACAACAAACAAACTTGAAAACTTGAAATACAGGAAAACCACAGGTTTTTTAAAGCAAGGATATCGAAATTCACGACGTTGGATGGAATTACCCCCTCCGACCACTTTCCTGTTCGGTTGCTTCGCTACCTCGCGGGGTCACATTAACGATGCCATCCAATTTCTAAACACCCCCTTGATAAAAATCCTTACAGGTATGGACGTGTGACCATAGTTCGCGTGTGCCCTCAGTAATTCGCTATCTCAAAAATCGGTAAGATTTCGAAAATCTAATAATTATATAGGCCTATAGTGGAAAGAGGAACATAAATTAACCAGATATGAAATTTTCTTTGGAATTGGGTGCGAAATTGAGAAAATATTGACAAAAGATCGGTAAATTTTGCAGTCATTATTTTGTGTCCGTTCCGAAAAATTATCAACTTACCGATAGGGGTCTGGAAATCTACATTTTGAGAGCAGATATCCTCAAAATTGTGAGTAAAAAGTGCTCCCAAACTGGTTGTATGATATATTGCCTTGCAAATTACGATATTATCTTGTTTTTTTTTATTAATTGCGTTTTTGATAAATCAGCTGTAAAGCCCCGTGCGCGAAGTAAGGTCTCGTTGTTTTTATAACGTTATTAGTTGCAGAGCGCACGCCGATCCGACATTAAAATGATGAGTCATCTACATAATTATGCAGGAAACAATTGTGATAAATATGATCAAAATATAGGTAAAGGGTAGGAGAAACAAGAAATGGTGAATTTCCATATTGAAAAGGGATGGAAATTACCCATGTTAATATCAGTAGCTTAACTTAGGTAAACGATGTTCAGTATTTTTTGACAAAATAATACATACGATTTTTTCAGTTAGTCCGAAACATAGTTAAACGATGACATTGTATGAATCAAATCAATTATGTGCCTGGATAAGTGTGGTTAAACATAGAGGCCGGTTAGTTGGAGGAGGAATGGCTTGCCCCATAAAGGGAAATATATCTTACTTAAGAAGAACGGATTTGGACTGAATGTCACAAGATTGAACTGATGTGTTTAGAAGTAAAAAGGCACCAAAGCAGTCCTATTTTGTAGATATAGATCCATCCAGTGATGCAACTCTTCAATTTTTCTTTAATATACTATAACAAAATATTAATGATGTATTTTCTGTCACAAATTCTGTCACTATTGTTTTTGGTGACTTTAATTGTAATATGATGACCATTGTCTGTTATGCGACCTATCGTATATAATGCTCGCCATATATACCATGCACCCAAAACCTTCGACAAATACCATTTCCTAAAACAGAATACAAAAAAATGATCCTTTTTATTCACCGGAAATTGCCATTGTCCGTCCAGAATTGCAAGTCACAATTTCGAGAAACAATGTAAACATTTCTCTAACATGCTTTAAAAAAACACGACAATCTGAATACTGTGGGGGGGGGGGGGGGGGGGGGGGTTCTCGCCGTGCATCTCATGTGCGCTCCATGTATAGTTTAATCAAAATGTACAAATGTTTTTTTTTTTTATATATTGAATTGTATTGATGTTTTCATTCATGTTTTGTTTTTATGTTGACTGATTTTGATTGTATCATGTGGTGAGGGAGGGCTCCGTTGGAAAGCAGTTCTTATAACTGAATCGGAATACCCTTCACTGTTTTATCCATTGTAATAAATAAAACATAAATAAATGTTAGATTCGAGAGTCATTCAGTCCCAGTTTCGTATAGCTCCATATTTCAAAGCTTCGGCAATCTTCTCCTCCGTAAAACGATGATGATTATCCACAGACGTTCTTACAGATTATGGTTAACAAACGATGATAACAACAGTTTCAAAAATCATGAAATGTAAATGTAAATCTCAGAAAACCAACTCGATACAGCCAACCCGAAGAGCACAGTTTGTGTAAACTCGATATCAGGCGTCAGGACGTCAGTATTTATAGTTCAGTTTCTTTTCAATTTGCAATAGTCAGTTCATGTTTTGCTCCACAATCTTCAAACTTTAATTTCTTTCAACAAACAGAGGATTTTTTATTTATAGAAACATTTGAAATGCATTAACGTAATAAACACTCCACCCTAATTTTTTTAAATAAGTATGGAATCCTTATAATAAGAATAGTAGCTACGTGACGGCGGCGGAACATTACGTAATGCGCCAAAGTGATTGTCAGGTTTCTCGTCCAATCAGCGTACATCGAACATGTATAGCTTTGTGGGCGGAGTTAATCTCCCCCGGAATTCCGGGGGAGAATGGCAGATTCGTCTGGACCGTATTCAGGACCCAGATTTAGAGGAATGGCTAGGTCTACTTTCAACGTTGAGGGTGTGTTATTTTATCAGCTGATTGGGTGCGCTAAACGAAAGCGGTACAGAGGCTGGACTAGGTTAATACAGGCTTATCGCCCAACCTTTGTACTTGTCAAAATGTCACCCAACACGGTGTGCTTTAGGGAAACCGTCTGGAGGTCAGTATATGTATGTTGTCAAGGTATTCAAGAGGTTGCAGAGGTGAAAAGAAGATGATAATCTTGAAAGTGAGGTTCACACAAGTGTCTTTAACTTTAAGTTTAAGTTTAGGCCCTGGTTTCCAACTTTGAAGTTATCCTGTAGTTTAAAAAGGGACTATATGGATGCACTTGTGGATACGAGACTTTAAGTTAACTCAAAGCTACTAACCATGGCGGGTCTTAATGTAAAGTTAGCGCAGTAACTAGAAGCAGCGGGGAAGTGTCCTAACTCAAAACTATGTACCATGTGGTACTTAGAAATTACGTCAGCTTGTACTTGTAGTTCAAATGAAAGTTTTTCCTGGCTTGTATGTATCTTTGAATACTATTTTTTGGGGGTCTTTTGTGAACGCCATTATTGGTGAATCGTTGTTGGTTTCGTTGTTTATAACTGAGGTTTTACAAACTTAAATTGAAAACTGTGACGATTCTGTGTGAACATAGCTCTAGAAAGAGGAAAGATAAGAAAGATGATAATTGGATAGGAGGAGGGAGAAGGGGAGGAGAGGGGTGCACGACGGAGGCAGGAAGGAGGTTGAGGTGTCAGTTTTTACCTTTGGGAGGGATAGGTAGAAAATCCAAGGAGAAAGACGAAGGAGGTGATAGGAGCATGATGAGAAAGACAAAAGTATTCAGAAGATTTGATGATGAGAAAATGGAGGAGAGCGATATTGAAAAGGAGTCTGATGAAATGACGGTTTTAGAGGAACACTTGAGTGCTAGAAGGGCGTTAAATCTGATTGGAGTTTTACCCCCTTATGGCTCTCATTCTCAGCAGATGATACTGATAGTGTTCAAGATGGTGTAGGCCTAGCCCTTTTAACAGACTTATGCAAAATATTAAGTTATGTACATGTAAATAAAACAGTTTGATAAAACAAAATAAAATTTATCATCCCCATCTCCCCACCTAAAAAAGATATTAAAATAAAATACAAAAATGGAGTGGTACTCATGATTTACTTTCCACGAAATCATGTGGATTATTAATCAGCATACTTACTGTTGAGAGTCGAAAGTACGTTATGACTATATATATATATATTTCAAGGTAAATGAGTTAGCTTCCTTCTGGCGGGTGATAATTTCCATGGTCCCCAGTTTGTCTTAGGGATCCGTTACCTGGAAGTGCTCGTGATTATAAAATCCTGTCACGTCTTCGGATGAAAGCTCATTGGAAGGTAAAGGAAAGAGGGTTTAAATCTGTCCTTGCTCAAAAGATAGTCCATGGAACAGCATTGACTGCTGAGGGCCAGAAGAGCATTATTTCATATCAATTAATGTCCTTCTAGCTTTTAACAGATGACATTGATTGCCTGTAGCGAAATTGAGGTGAATTCTATGTTAGATTATAATACAAGTTAATGCCCATTTAGCTCTTAAAAAATGACATTGTTTGCCTGCAGTGAAATGGGGTGAATTTTATGTTAGGTTATAATACCAGTCAATGCCCTTCTCGCTCTCGCCGGATATACTAGGGCCTAAAGGTAAACCATTAATGTGAAATGCAGCATTAAGTACTTGATAGATGACTTGTCTCTAGCTCATAAAAGAACATTGAAATGCCCTTGAAATAAGATCTCTAAGCTTGAAGCAGTCTAGGCTGAATTTAGGCAATATTTTCCCAGGATGTCACGACTTTCCTTATAATAAAAATCATTGTGATTTACATTGTTGCTTCAAAGAACGGTTAAAATATGTCTTTGAAATATTGAAGTACCCCCCCCCCCCCCTCCATAGGATTTTTTAAAATTAGAAGCAGTCAAGGTCAAATTTAGATTATATTTTCCCAGGATGTCAGGGTTTTTTCTTTGTTGGAAAAACATTTTCTTTTACATTGTAGCTGGAAATAGTGAGAATTTAACACCCAAAATCTTTGAACACTCTTGAAAGTTCTAGGTAAGATTTAACTAATTTCAGCCGGAAGCAATGAAGTTCAACTTTAAACTGCATTTTCCCATTAGGACTTCAGGTTGTTCTTGTAAGAACAATTATTCTGGTTTACACTGTAGCTTGAAATCATGGAGGAATGGTACTGTTAATAACTTTTAAGATGCCCTTTAAATATTGAAAGGAGATCTTTCAGCCAGAAGCAATCAAAGTCAACTTTAAACTGGATTTTCCCAGTACATCAGATTTTCTTCTTAGCAAAATCATTTTGAGTTACATTATACATGTACCTTCAAATAGTCAATTAACAAACTTGACTTGCTTGTGAGTCCAATTCCAGCTGTTTTGACAAAGCTTTAAAATCCCAGCCTTAGCACTTCTGTCCTTTGGCAAGGCATCCATCTAGATTTGACGCTCCATACCCAGGAGAGAAATAGGGACCTGGTAGGATTCTGAATGCCATTTTGATTAAATTGCCTTCTGGCCTTTCAGTGACCATCATGGTGGAAATGCTCCCCAGGGAGTAGAGATGGTGCACTTGTGTAAACATGTAGATGTGTTGATGTTGAGCGGTGTATAAACCAAGATTATTAATTGACATCTCTGTCATTTTTTGAAGGGATATAAAGAAATAATTATTTCAAGGAAAATCAATTACTACCTTGATCCTTCTGAATTTGGCTCTGATTGTTAATTTTTACCTCATAAATCATAAAGTAAAGAAACAGATAGCTCTTAAATCCAGTGACGGGGATAATACTGTAAATGCTTTGGTCTGTTGTATCTGGTAAATTGCTTTATAAGAAACAGTTATTCTTATTTTTAAATAGATAATGACCAATTTCGTTGGGAACCATTCACCCTCTCTGCCCTCATGGATCATAAGCTATGTTTCTAATAACTGAAGAGATAATTTCCCCCAAAGTACATTCACATTGTCCACCCTGGTTGAATCATTACCACCACCTTTTTTGCATGCTTCTGAGTAACCAATCTGCCTCTCAATCAGTGAGCGTTACTCAACAGAGAGATAGTAGAATTGGCTAATGAGTGATGGAAGAGTACACTATCACACTGGTGAACGGGTCAGTTCACACAAGCAAACTATTACAGGCCTACCATCGTTTAAAAACGGAATACCATCTCTAAGAGCTTAACAGATTATTATTACCCTGGTCATTGGATTCATTCACATACATAGTGTGCACCATCTCCACTCCCTGGGGAGTATTCCTACCATATGGTCACTGTAAGGGCATGTGAAAATTACTAAACTGGATTCATATAGCCCTTAAAACAGAGTACCAGCTCTAAACGCTTTACAGACTATTATTACCCCGGTCATTGGATTCATTCACATACACAGTGTGCACCATCTCCACTCCCTGGGGAGTATTCCTACCATATGGTCACTGTAAGGGCATTTTGAAATTACTATCACAAAGGCTTACATCAACCTACCAGGTCCCCATTTCTCTCCTGGGTATGGAGTAGCAAATGTAGATTAATGTCTAGCCAAAGGACATTAGTGAAGTGTCAGAGATCGAACCCACGATCTTTGCATTTCCAGTAGAGTGCTCAAACCACTCGACTACGACACCTGTACATAATGTCCGACAGTCTTCTACAGTCAGGCCCAAATTTCAAGCTAAAGGTTGTCATGCTGTTGTCACTGCCTAGCAAAAGCTGGAGAATGTTCTGCAAAGTGAAATATCACTCAATGAGAACGATGTGAGTTCAGTAAACAAAGCCATGTGAACAGTCTCTATCATATTACTGGAACCTTGCTCGAACTAAATGGTGGCTATTGTCCTGCTCAATAGACTTCGCAATGAATGGAACAGCTCAGAAGTCACAGACAAAAGTATGAAATCGATAGGCTTTATCAACGAGGCCAGACTTCTTGACCAGACTTCTTGACCAGTCTCCTTCCAACTTAAATATTTAAAAGTTATTTTGTAACATTTTCTTCCTTGGGAAATCAAGAATTTAAGGAAATCTAAAGGAAATTGACCCTTCAAATGGTAAATTATGTCAGTTTTATCTGAGCAAATACGTGACAAATCCTTTCACCCTTGGAAGTGTTTTGGAGAAGGAAAAATGTAACAATACAAACAATGGCATGTAATGGTTTATTTTTTGACTTTTTATGACGTCTGTGACATTGAGAATATAATGGACCCTAATCGCTTGTGATCTCTTGTCAATCTTGCGTTCAAGCGACACTTTTCACCGTATAAACGCAGTTTTCAAAGACGTTTAGTTTAAAACATGGTTGCGTTTTGATTTGTGATTCATGTTTGTGATTCTATAGCTTTAAAAAATTGCTTGAACGCACCCTTAGTAAGATTTGAGAGAAACAGAGAAACTGAGAAATTGGAATGGGAGGAGACTTGGAAGAGAGGAGACAGATCAGATGTTTCTACTGTCCAATTTTCTTTTCAAGTAACAACAACTTTCAAGTTTTGAATATCAGTTTTGGCAGGAAAATACATTATATCATGCTTAAGTGCTGATATCATTCAACCAATTCCACTTTTTGTCACTAATAAACCACTCATTCAATTTACTGTGGACAAATACAATGACACTCTTCAGGTTTAAAAGCAAGGAATCTTTGTTATCATTGAAATACCTCATGAAAATTCAGAAATATATCCAGCCATTAACACATTTTTCCTGTCCATGCAACCTCCTGAAAACTCTAAATTCTTCAATTACCAAAAGCTATTGTGGTAATATAATTGCTGACTTGTCCAAAAGAAAGTCACTTTGTCCAACAAATAACTGCCAGGTCATCTAATTGTAATTATTTCAATCATCAATAGACGTAGTTGAATCATATTGTTTTGCCCAGACCTTGATGGAAAAAGTTTTATTTAACAATAGAATTGATTTTTCTTTAGTAAGTTTTGGCAAAGACTTTGGAAATTTACACAAAAGTCTACAAGTGCAATTTATATTTTTGTCAGTCATATAATTTTGTTTATATAATATAGAATGTGAGTCGAAGAATACCAAAACACAAAACTGTCTACAAATTGACTTCCAAACTGTATCGAAAAAAAAAACCTATGCATAGAAGACAAATGTAGCTGAGCTTCAAGTGAACAGCATCGCTTCTAAAAATTGTTTTAGAAATAAAGTACCGATTTTCCTTGACATATTGAACTTTTGAGTCAACATTACAACCAAAAACTTTTGTAAGAATGGCATAATTAAGAAGTCAGATTTCATTGTACTGCATAATATGCACCCCAGCAAACCTTACACGACGAGAGGCGCGAACCTATTCAGCGACCCGCCATCGATCCCTTGCTGTGTCTGCACTGAAGATTACATCAGGCCTGTCCTCATCAGCTCGAGATTGCCAAATATCTCGCTATTTGAACTATCCCGATTGCAAATTATCCCGTTAATTTGCGTCTCCATCAGCCCAAAGTTGCAATTAGCAGGATATTTGGTTGAGATAATCATCCCAAGATATCTCGGGCTAGTTTGCAAAATATCCCGCTTTTTCGTCTGGTGCGTCTTCACTAGCCCGAAGACTCGCACCATGCGTGCACGCTGAGCAAAATTCCTCGAGCTAATTTCTCAAGCTCGAGTTTCAAGTTTCAAGGTCAAATCTCGAGCTGATGAAGACGCGATTTGTAACTTCGGGATATTTCCCAAATCAGAAATAGCGGGCTATTTGGCAATCTCGAGATGATGAAGACAGGGCTAGAAATTGCAAGGTTTCTGACCTACACGCCACTCTGCAGAATACATAACTTGAATGTTGACATAAGAGTATGATTTTGCCACTCATATGAATGATGGACGTGCCGAGGTGTGAAACGACAGCTTGTTCAAAACGTCAATTATCGACAGAAACCTTTCAATTGACCTCCGATTTCTTGACGTTGCATCAGGCAGGCGTGAAAGATAATTTGCTCTTTATTTTCTTTCCATTTGTACCCTGTTTTCTCCTTAAACGTTCAAAGCCATCGCAAATATGATGGTCGATATAGCGACGTTGAAATAATACTCATGGTTGCACAGCCAGAGCCGTTGAATAGATGTTATGTAAATAAGCTCTTGTGACTGGAAGGACTTCTATTTTACAAAATTCACATCATTAGACATAATGCATATTTGTACAGGTTACTGGCCAGAAAGGTCGAGTAGCTCGACTGAGCAGTAGTGAAAATGTTATTTAGATGTGGATTGTATTTTAACCTTCATTTTAATCCTTTTTCACATTGTGATACAATTTAGGTAAAATTTGGGGCGAATTTGGGGCTCCCAGCACTTTAGAGGGGCTTTAAGCTTTTCATTTTCGTTTAATGTGTGTTTTGATTGGTTTGATCCGTATTCTTTAATACTCAGTCAGGTTCCTACAGGATGATAGTTAACCAGTTGACTGCCGAACTCTCCCATTCCACTAGGGTTGATACAGGAAAATGCATCTCTAGTTGTCAAAGAATTAAAAAATTCTATCTGGAAGTTTTAGAGGGCCATGTACAGCATTGCATAATAAGTCACTGTCTGCTTGGAATCTTGGTTTGAAAAGTGTTACAGGGCTCAACTGCCACTGAATGTAAACATTTCCCCTTCCTGATACATACTGAGAGTTCTCAGAGAGCAGGTAATGTCCTGGATATATATCCTATGGGACTAATTGCTACGACCCGGTCCTTGGATGTCTTTGCAAGGCTCAACACCAAACACATCTTAAATGTTAAACTTCTTGGGAATATCCTATACAAACCATGATCAAACATTGTCTTCATTTAACCAGTTCGGAACATATTTTAAAAATGTATTTAAAAACGTTATCACAAGGCTCATTTTTAGCCGCGTGTGCATGCACGTTGCTCTTGCTTAGGTGAAGGATGATATTCTTAAAGACAGTTCCCAGACAGTAAGCAACATCCTGGGAAAATCCTGGGGGACTTTTTAAAAACCACCTTCAGACAATGTCTGATTATGATCAGCAAAAAGAAAATGGGGTCACATGGCATTGGACAAAACTCTCTCCTGACTCAAGCCTGTGATTGTGAGTCTGCATTTTAGGTTAGTAATTATCTGGGGCTTGGTTTGGGCCAGTAATTAGACCAACAGCCTAGATGATAGATTGAATATGGTTCTTCATCATATTTTTAATGTTTGTGATGACAGAACAATATGACCTGGAAGGACCGATGAAAGGGGAAAATATGCTGCGTTGATTAGATTATAAACAGGGTTGAACAATTCTTAGTTAATGGCTCCAGAAGCATAGTTTAACCTGCATGACTTTGTAATAGCATTTTTACATCTTCTTTAGATATGTATGTATCACCATCATTATCATTACCACCATTATCATTGTTATTATCATCATCATCACCATCATCAGCATTCACTAATCACCACCATCATCATCATCATCACCATCATCATCATCATCATCATCACCATCATCATCATCATTATCACCATCATCATCATCATCATCACCACCATCATCACCATCATCATCATCATCACCATCATCATCATCATCATCATCAGCATCATCATCATCATCATCATCATCATCATTATCATCTTCACTATCGATCATCATCAGCACCATCAGCACCACCATCATCATTATCTCCATCACTATCATCACAACCATCATCATCATCATCATCATCACCATCATCATCACCACCATCACAACCATCTTTATTACCACTGTCCCCATTACCATCATCATCTGTATCAGCAGTACCACGTCCCTATCGTTGTCGTCATCATCATCATCATCATCATCATCACCATCACCATCACCACCATCCTCATCCTCCTCATCATCCTCATCATCATCAGTGTCCACCATCACCATCAACACCATGTCCACCATCACCTATCATAACACCACCCCTGCCCCCATTCCATTGAGTCAATCACTGCAAATCATCTCTGACCTTTCGATCCCCTTGACTTGTAAGTCACCTCCCTGGTCATCCCAGAGAATCAATTTTCATAAAATGTCCTAAAATTATGGCATCAGAGAATACATCAAAACCAAATAGATCATAATCCTCTCTTATCAAACAAAAAAGAATCGGTCCATTGTCCCCTGCCAATATCCTGCAGCGATATATGTATATTTTCCCACAAAGTTCAGAGCAAATGCCAGCTCGCTACAGCATTGTTTATCCAACAAGGTGGAAGAATTCCCTATCATATCAAGAGAGAGCAAAAGGTTGATAGCTGTATTTATGAAAAATGATAATTGAATTCTGTATGCCCCCTCAGGGTGAGTTTAGCCTACCCGTCAATCAAATGGTTCGGTCAGCCCCTGTCAGCTGTGAGGACAGTGGATATGTGCGTGTGAATGGGAGATGACTCTGACAGGTGGTATGATCCACTAATGGGGGGGGGGGGGGGGTGGTTAATAATTCATCATCCATTACTTCATCTTGGCCTCTTCATTCCTTGTTAACATCACATTCTGTATCATGAATTGATCCATAAATCCTACAATTTAATCTGTATTGGTAAAAGCAAAGGAAAGGGTGGGGTTCTATTGCACATTACCAATTATTCCACTTCCCAAGAGCCTCCAACTCAGAAGTTAACATTAATGTAAACTTATGTTTTCATGAATTTCTTTGTGATTCATAATAATTGAATTCATATTTTTAGAAAGCTTGTTCAATTTATTATGGAAGGGGTGAAGTGATTACATTGTTCGTCATTTCATTGGGCCCCCAAATTCAATTTCATACCATTTTGCTTTTTATGAATTGATACGTTCAACCTGTAAATTTGATTTTGTATTTTCAATGCACAGCATTGAACTAGATGCTTTCCTGTATTTTTTTTGATGCTATATCTTTATTTCAGAACAAAATATTTGTGTACTTGTTTAGTTGATATCCATCCAGTGGCGGATCCAGGGGGGGGGGCCCCGGGGGGGGTGCAAATTGAAATTTTTTTGAGGACCAAAAAAAAAAAAAAAAAAAAATGTGCTCACTACCCCCCCCCCCCCCCCCCCCCCCCCCCCCACTGAGCGACTTTTCGGTCGGCGCGATTTTCAAATTTTCGGGAGCAAAAAAAAAAAAAAAAAATTGTGCTCACTACCCCCCACCCCCCCACCCACCCCCCCCCACTGAGCGACTTTTCGGCCGGCGCGATTTTTCAATTTTCGGGAGCAAACAAAAATGAAGAAAGTTGGGCCCCCTCCCCTAAGAAATCCTGGATCCGCGCCTGTATCCATCACTTTGTTATCATATAGATGACTGCATTTATTGTTCGTTAAAAGACAATGAACAATTTGGCATGTGCTCTTTTGATATCCATTTCCCCTTGTTTTAATATAGAGATCACAAACACAACATCTGAAAATTGGCAAGAATAAGAGGCTCCTCAAAATTTATCTAAATACAGTTCCCACTTAAATTTGCTATTATTCAACTTTTTTGGAGTAAAACTCAATCCAAGCAATTATGGAAAGCAATGTTATTTGGGGTTTTGAAAAATTTCCCCTGAGTTAATGATATCAATAATTTTAGGGTTACTTGTACAATGGAATGAATATAATTTTTGTTCCTCATTTTGAAAAAAGAACTGACCTAAATTTGTCAAAAACTAATTATTTGAATTTTTTTCTTAAAAAGTTCAGGATTTTTTTCTTACATCAATGGCAAATTATTTTACCATTCAACTACCATGGCAAACTATAAAAGTATCATTTATGATAACAGATTTACGGGCACACCATCTTTGTCCAAATTTGCTTACATATCTCTTGAGCAATGACTTGCCTAAAACCATCAAGGAGAACTCCCCAATCGACTATTTTTCTCTCAAATTAAGTTGGAATTGACATTTTTATTATGCCTGAACTGTGGGGATCAAGTTACCATTAACTAGAATAATGAAAGAGAGATTATTGAATCATTTAAAGATAAAGAGAACAGTTTTACTTCAGTATTTGTTCAGGATGACATTTATTGTGAGGCTTTGCAGATGTGTTATAGTGGAGTATGG